>CM042570.1:12520000-12702500 GCA_023630585.1 Cranoglanis bouderius
TATACCTAGCACAGACAATATTTCACTGAAGTTCACTCAAACTCCTCTGTGACCCAGCTTACGCTGATCTTTCAAAGCGCAATCAATAAGATGAGCCCTCAGATGCGAGGGTTCACATCATCTCTGAAGCAAGATCAAAGCCAGAACCTTTTTTGTTTGAGATTTAGCTCAATTTAGCTCGATTTAGGTCATACTGACCGTGCAAAGCGGTGTCACTGAGCGAGTGTGCTCATTAAAAATAAGCACACGGTGCCATCAATTGCACAGGCTGAATGGTACAGGCCTGTAATAAGCTATAATAAACATCTTTGACGCTGGAGAGAGCCTTGTCTTGCCTTGGTTTGGAAAGTTGCAGGATGCACTCATGCATCTTTAAAATAAAAATAAATAAATAAATAAATAAACTTTTTTCTTTTTTAAGAATACTATTTGTTTGCACATAAACTGTAATTGTGACGCGATCCCTTGCTCTTGACTGTGTATATGAAATGAGTGCTTGTCTTTTTGTGCATATACTTTAATGCATGTCATTAATCTAAGAAACTCATAGAGCGGTGAGTGATATTTACTGGAGGCTCTTTGAAGGGCACGGCCTCTCCGGCATTCTTGTACAGCAGCGCCAGTCTCTTCAGAGACAACTCGTTCACCTGCAGCCCTTCATCCTGCATCTGCTGATAAAGAGCCTTGGCTGAGGTCAGGTCTTCATCCATACCTGACAGACAGAGACAGAAAGAGAAACAGAGAGAGAGGAGAAATGGAAAGAAGGAGCAGAGAAATGTGAAAAAAAAGCACATTTTAGGTATAGGTATGAATAATAAGTTTTAAATGTGTTTTTAATTGAGAGAACAGTGTTTAATATCTCATCATACTTTCTGTTCTGCTCTTGAGCAGCTGCCACAGGACTTATTAAACTGTCAAGTGCTACTGCAGTATGGACAGCCACAGAAGAGTTCTGTAAGTACTTTAACATGTCAAAGCTCTCACGCCAGGCTGGCTAAAGCAGGCCCGCATTAGAGAACACATGTTTGCATTAGCAAAAAAATGCATTTTCTGGTTCCAGCATGCATGCCCGGCTTGTTGCATTTTTAATCGGCTGGATAATAACTGCTTAGCCACAGTCCTGTGAGCCGAGCCACACACTCAGATAAGCACAATGACGCAAGTACTCGGACAACACGGATGTAAATTTATTACCTCAAAAGTTCCCATGGATAGCACACTGCGTCCCAAATAAGAAACTTTAGAACCAGTAAGGAAATAAACGAGTACTGTACTTCCAACTGCATGGCCTATCGTAGGCTGTGGACAAGCTCGGGAGTCACACTTACTATAGCATTTCAACAGGAAGGTGCCGGCTTTCTCCTTGTCAAAGTCTGGGATGAGTTCGAGCAGTTTCTTTATCTTGGCAGCCTACAAAAGAGAGCAGAAAGAATAACTTCACTGTGACGGAAGATAACAATGGCATCATCGCACACACCAATTAAATACAGACAGCGGTACTGTGTTTTCATGCTTTCATTAACGCAAACATTAAGGCATGGACCAGATATTGCACTATATGCACTGAATTTACAGTAGGAAGACTAGAAAAGACAGAAGCTAATGATTAAATGTGTACTTTACCTGCCCTGGATCCTGAGAAACTTTGGTCATGTAAGCCACCATTATATCCTTCTGCTCAGCCACTGCTGAACATCGCTGCAAGAAAAATGGGACACAACACACTAAGTTTGCAAGATTACTATCCGTTAGAACTCTGTGTGTGTGTGTGTGTTTGTGTGTGTGTGTGTGTGTTTGTGTGTGTCTAAAAATCAGTAGCCGCATGTAAGTATTTGTATACGCACAGCATGTGTGTACGGTAAGAGCTGAATGGTTTCCATCCCGTGTCCCCAACTGTGCTTTACAGTTGAAGGTTAATTACACAGCTAATAGGGAGTCAGAAGGATAACCACTTAATTCTTTATGAAAATTAAAATGTACTGTTCCAGCCCAATCGGAAGTATAATTATGTTCACTTAAGCACATAAAGGCTTTGATTTGAGTCTGTACACCTGTTAGGCTTTCAGACCTCAGTGTATAATTTGTGCACTCTTTCATTAGATTAATATAGCACTGGGGAATGGTACCGGTTAAAAAAAATTAAAATAAAAAAATGTAAAGAATCTAAAGTCCATGAGAAGCCATAGATGAACACTGAGGTTCGGCTTCTTATTTGAGCCCGTGATACAGCATTCAAAAACGGCATCAGGAACGAGCTCAGAGCGGCAAGAAACAACTTAAAAACCGACTACAGACTAAAGATCATTTCAATAATTCTGATCCTCAACGCATGTAACAAGGTCTACAAACAGTCATAGATTACAAAAGCAAAAACAGCTGCTTGCCAACTGCTGATGCGTCCTTGCTAAACACATTCTGTGCACGTTGTGAAGCTAATCTCCCAAAGCAACACTTCAGGGCCATGCCCTGAGGAGATGCCTGAGAGAGTTAAATGCATGCAAAGCTGCTGGACCTGATAGAATTCCAAGCTGTGCGGATATCTTCAACTTGTCCCTGGCTCAAGCTACTGTTCCAACCTGTTTCAAGAACACCGCAATCATTCCTGTTCCTAAAACATTTGCAATTATGTGTCTGAACAACTATCACCCTATTGCACTCAGTCCTATAATAAAGAGGCCAGTCATGGCACACATCTTCACTAACCCACCTGGACAATAAAAACGCCTATGTTATTAAAAACACCAATGTTAATGTGTTATTTATTGACTTCAGCTCGGCATTTAACACAATAATCCAAACTAAACTGGTCAACAAACTCTGAACTCTCGGTCTAACACAATTCCATATGTAAATGTCTTTGACTTGGGTCCTGGACATCCTCACTGGGAGACTCCAGTCTGTCAGGATGGGTGACTCCACCACACTCACCCTGAACACTGGTGTTCCATAGGGCTGCCCACTCCTGTACTCCCTGTTCACCCATAACTGTCACCAGGCATAACACGAATACAATCATTATATATGCAGACGACACTACTGTTGTAGCCCTGATCCACAATGATAATGAAATAGCTTACACGGAGGAGGTGGAGCCGCTGGTGGACAACCTCTTCTTTTACAAAACAAACAAAAAAAAAAAAAAAAAAAAAGAGTTGATCGTTGACTTCAGGAAACGAAGTCTGAACCACGAACCCACTTGCATTAATGGAAAACTGAAGACCTTACTCGGACCCTCCACACCTCCACCCTCATCAAGAAAGCCCACCAAAGCCTACTCAGGAGGCTGAAGATGACCAATCTACACCCTCTGATCCTCATAAACTTTTAAAGATGTACAGTGGAGAGCATACTGCCTCACTGTCTGGTAGAGTGACTCTATTGTGTCTGACTGGAAAGCTCTGCAGCGGGTAGGCAGAACAGCCAAACGCAACTGTCCCATTAAGTCACATGACCAGACAGACATTTTCCCAATGGCTGTAAAACTCTTCGTACCCACTCACATACTCATACAGTACTCATTAAGTACAGTACTCATTAGTCATCCACGACTCATACAGAACTGGATTTGCTGCTACCGTAATACTGTAGGTATTGTATATACAGTATCTCACAAAAGTGAGTACACCCCTAAGTGAAAACGTCCAAATTGGGCCCAATTAGCCATTTTCCCTCCCCGGTGTCATGTGACTCGTTAGTGTTAGAAGGTCTCAGGTGTGAATGGGGAGCAGGTGTGTTAAGTTTGGTGTTATCACTCTCACACTCTCTCATACTGGTCACTGGAAGTTCAACATGGCACTTCATGGCAAAGAACTCTCTGAGGATCTGGAAAAAAGAATTGTTGCTCTACATAAAGATGGCCTAGGCTATAAGAAGATTGCCAACACCCTGAAACTGAGCTGCAGCACGGTGGCCAAGACCATACAGCGGTTTAACAGGACAGGTTCCACTCAGAACAGGCCTCGCCATGGTCGACCAAAGAAGTTGAGTGCACGTGCTCAGCATCATATCCAGAGGTTGGCTTTGCAGAATAGACGTACGAGTGCTACCAGCATTGCTGCAGAGGTTGAAGGGGTGGGGGTCAGCCTGTCAGTGCTCAGACCATACGCCGCACACTGCATCAAATTGGTCTGCATGGCTGTCGTCCCAGAAGGAAGCCTCTTCTAAAGATGATGCACAAGAAAGCCCGCAAACAGTTTGCTGAAGACAAGCAGACTAAGGACATGGATTACTGGAACCATTTCCTGTGGTCTGATGAGACCAAGATAAACTTATTTGGTTCAGATGGTGTCAAGCGTGTGTGGCGGCAACCAGGTGAGGAGTACAAAGACAAGTGTGTCTTGCCTACAGTCAAGCATGGTGGTGGGAGTGTCATGGTCTGGGGCTGCATGAGTGCTGGGCCCAATTTGGACATTTTCACTTAGGGGTGTACTCACTTTTGTTGTCAGCGGTTTAGACATTAATGGCTGTGTGTTGAGTTATTTTGAGGGGACAGCAAATTTACACTGTTATACAAGCTGTACACTCACTACTTTACATTGTAGCAAAGTGTCATTTCTTCAGTGTTGTCCCATGAAAAGATATAATAAAATATTTACAAAAATGTGAGGGGTGTACTCACTTTTGTGAGATACTGTATGTTATATACAATATAACAATTGCAATTTTCACCCCACACTTAACAGTAACGTCCTACTGTATAAGCACCTTCCTCCCTCAATACTTTGCCAAATGTCATTGTTACATGTTGCATGAGAACAGTGAGAAAGCGTTTAGTTATACTCTACAGGATAATGACAATAAAAGTTGAACTGACTTTAAGTGAATTAAAATTACATGTCCTACCTTAAGGACAGTAGACAATGTGCTAAACAAAAAGTACATGAGAGTAATCGAGGTAAATGAGACTAGACCACACTGAAGAATAATTCATTGATGAATTATGTGTGGTGGTATATTTCTAATATGTATGTACTGTATGTAAAATTTAAGACTGTTATAACAACAAAAGGATGGACCAACTGCGTGTCCCATGGTTTTGGAAGGGCCAGATATGAGTGTGATGGTCAGGTGTGAACATACTTTTGGCAAAATAGTGTACATGCAGATGGGGAAACATTTCTGGTCAGTAATGCCTGTAGTTTTCAGAACTATACATATCAGAAATCCACTGTTTCACATAGAGGCATTAAATAATAAAAAATAAATAAAAGTTTAATATCACACATTTCCAACACAAGGTTTTACTCAGTTTCAAACTGTAGCTTCTGGTTAGTGCTTGGGTTAAATCTAGCAAGTGCTGTATTTAATGGCACAGTCTGTCAAGTTGTAGACATTAAAGATAGAATTGCAATTTGAAGACCAATTGAATTATACAGATACATCATTAGCATATAAATGTAGTTTGGTCTTGTCTACATGATATGCAAATATGTGTCTCAACAGATGCTACATACACAATGTAAATATCCCTGTACACCATGCATACTATAAATGACTGTTGACTGATTGTGTGTGTTGTGGGGGATGGGATTGGTTGGAATACAGGCTGCTGGGCTGTGTGTGTGTGTGTGTGTGTGTGTGTGTGTGTGTGTGTGTGTGTGTGTGTGTGTCTGATGCTTTGTAAAACTTCTGTGCTGCTCTGAGTTCAGTGGCAATGAGGTCAACGTTACAAGCCAGTCGTGATGGATGTGCGCTTTGCCTGCTGCTGCTTCTGCTGTTGCTGAATTAAAAAGCCAAGAGACCCGGGAGGGTTTTAACAGGCATGTGTATTAACATGGACCAGAAGCAGCTCAGCGCCTGAAAGCCTTCACTACAATCAGAGCAATTAAAACGCCAGCCAAGCACTCATCTGCTCTCTGGAGGGGGGGGGAGGGGTTCACTTTAGGGCTAACCTAGGAATGGTCTGTCCTTCATAACTACGGGAACCTTGCAGACTGACCTGACTGATCCAGGAACTGCCCTAAAATGACATTTGAACATTTGGGGTAATGGATTGAGGAACTGCTTAATTCTGCTATTTCAGAAGGTGTTTTAGTTGTTACACGGCTTCGTGGGGAAAAAAAGAAAAAGGCAGAATATTGAACAATCAACACATTACAAACACTGAAGGAACAAGAGATCACTGTAGCAGTACTTAACGTTAGCAGAGCCAGAAAGTCTGAGCACAATTCAGTAAAATGCAACAGAGAATGTTGTGGCTGTGGGAGAATCGAGTTACCTGCAGCAGGAACCTGGCGTCCTCTATCCTGCCCATGTCCAAGTACTGCAGGAAGAGGTCTGTGGCAGGTCTGTAGGTGGCAAAGTGATTACACAGCCGCTCTGCCATGGCACTCACTGAGAGAGAGAGGCACGGTTAGTGAAACACAACAAAACTTTGTTCTGTATTACGAGTTGACGCATAATTTATGCCATTGTAGGAAGTCCACTGAATGTCTATCTATTGTACTTCACATCAAAACATTTAAATGTAAAATAAATTTTTTAAATTCACGTTATATTTAACCTCCCCAGACATCAAATGAACATGTCCCCACCAGCTGCTATGATGGGAAACAGGATTAACCAATCAGAATTATGCATTTTTTCCCCATTAAATAAATAGATAAAATAAATATTAAAAAAAAAAAAAGCAAAGAGTATAGTGTCTCCAATTTCAAAGCTCACAGGCTACAGTGTCTTCTAGGTGAGAAAGGTTACACGTCTTACATTTATCAAGTGCATCCCCGTTGTTGGCTTCGAGCACTTTACGGAAGACAAAGGCAATACTTTTTTGTGGACCGTCTGAGTTTTGGGTGTACAAAGCCTCGAGCCCTTCCACTGCACTGTCAATGTCCCCACTGAGTGTGTGAGAGAAAGAGACAGAGAATAAAATACTAAAGTTATATCAGAACATGAATCAAAGTGCACAACATAAAAAGCAACAATCTCCGTTTTCTTTTCAACATTTCTCTCAATGTGCAGCTGTGTGCAAAAGTTTGTATCTGCCATGGTATCTGGAAGAACAAACTGAGAAATGCATCTCTATTCGTGGAAAACAGAATATGGCGTTTTATTTGAATGCCTCAAAGGCATCCGGATGCCTCATTATCGTATCTTATGACTTAAAACATTCACAATTCTTGTTTAATGAAGAACAGGCTAGCACTCAAGCAACGTGCTGTGTAAATGTCAAGGGCATCGGGGGGGGAATGCCATCACAAGATCTAAAACAGAAAGATCTTGACCTTTCACAGAGCTAGAGAAAGGTAAAAAAGAAAAAAGAAAAAAAAAAGTATTGAAGTGTTTACAGTGGTTCATAAATATGACCTAAAACATTACCAGATTTTCACACAAGTCTTAAAAGTAGATAAAGACAACCCAATTGAAGCAATGAGACAAAATATTGTATGCAAATCTCAAGGATTAGCAGTTAAATTGAAGGTGAAATTAGAGTCAGGTGTTTTCAATCAATGGGATGACCATCAGGTGTGAGTGAGCGCCCCGTTTTATTTAAAGAACAGAGATCTATCAAAGTCTGATCTTCACAACACACTTGTGGAAGTGCATCATGGCATGAACAAAGGAGATTTCTGAGGACCTCAGAAAAAGAGTTACTGATGCTATCAGGCTGGAAAAGATTACAAAACCATCTCTAAAGAGTTTGACTGTGGATTGGTGGAGTCCAGTCAGACTGTGTACAAATGGAGATAATTCAAGAACACTATTACCCTCCACAGGATTGGTCGGACAACAAAGATCACTTCAAGAACAAGATGGCTTGCCATCGTTGATGGAACAATGAATTCTGGATTATACCAGCGAATTCTAAAGGAAAATATCAGGACTTCTGTCTGTGAACTGAATCTTAAGAGAAATTGGGTCAAGCAGCAAGACAACGACCCTAAGCACACAAGTCGTTCTACCAAAGAATGGTCAAAGAAGAATAAAGTTAATGTTTTGGAATGGCCGAGTCAAAGTCCTGACCTTAATCTAATAGGAATGTTGTGGAAAGACCTGAAGCAAGCAGTTCATGTGAGGAAACCCACCAACATCCCAGAGTTGAAGCTGTTCTGTACTGAGGAACGGGCTAAAATTCCTCCAAGCCGATGTACAGGACTGATCAACAGTTACCGGAAACGTTTAGTTGCAGTTATTGCTGTACAAGGGGGTCACACCAGATACTGAAAGCAAAGGTTCACATACTTTTACCACTCATAGGTATGTAATATTGGATCTTTTCCTCAATAAATAAATGACCAAGTACAATATTTTTTCTCATATGTTTAATTGGGTTCTCTTTATCTACTTTTAGAACTTGTGTGAAAATCTGACGATGTTTTAGTTCATATTTATGCAGAAACATAGAAAATTCTAAAGGGTTCACAAACTTTCAAGCACCACTGTAGGCATGTGATTAGCTATTAATAGTTAAAATCATAATTTGACTTTTGGGGGAAAGACAGAAAGATGAGGCTGAAGATTGGAAGAACTAGAAAAACTGCCAGTGAGGAAGAAAATCCACACTCAAAAGCAGGAAATATGATTCGTTTCAAGTAATATCTCACCATTAACCTTTTGACCCTTTTTGTTATGTTGTGACAATAATGAAACAGCTGTCAAATCTGGCATTAAATGTTGTACAGCTTTTTAAGTAAGGGAATGCAAACTTTTGCACTTCACTGCATACTCTTGGTTTAGGACAATGTCACAGCAACTATATACACCTGAGTGGAGTTAAGTGATGGTAACTCTAGCACACAGAATAATAAGGATCTAAAACTTTCATTGGCTACATTAATATTCCCAGTCGAGCACTGGGGCAGATGCTGCTCCTGTGCTGTCAGCAATCGACAGCAGAGGACAGCGCAAGAGCAATGCATTTCCTCACGACTCAGTGGACACTGCTGTCAGAGTGAACTCTGACCCCCGCCTGGGCCTAAACCACAGTGACACGTGCGGTGAGCACAGCTGAGCCAAAATGACTGGTTAAGAGGCGAAATGGAAGGTTCCGGAAACAGGCCACCACATTAGCGTGGCCCACAGTAAATTATTCAGACTGTGTAGCTCTAGCCATCACAGCTGATCTGGCGCTGGAATAATAAGAGGGGGATGGGGGCGGGAACAGACTGAGACATATGAGGACAGCTGGCTGTAGTGGATTCAGGGCTTTAGGGAGTGAGAAATCAGTGCACCTGAAACTCAAAGACATTTTATGCACACGGAGGTACTCAAATGTACAGACAGACAGGCAGGCACACAGACAGAGAAGCACAGCTTACTTTTTGATATGAGCCATAGTCTTGTTGTTCACAAACAGCATGTAGGACAGGTTGACGGCGGGCCCTAAACTCTTAACCAAGCTCTCCACTTCCAGGATGCCCTCTATGTCTCCTTGGGTACCCAGACCCTGGACCACTCGAGTAATAGCCAGATGGGAGGGCGCCTGGTCAGACTGCAGCATGCCCTTTAGACTAGCCACGGCTCCTTCACACAAAACACAGACAAGAGAAAGAGACTGTAATGTTGATTGAGTTTTTTTTTTTAGTAATAATGCCGAAAAAAAGAAGACACTAATAATGAAATTATTGGCTAGACAGACAACCATGAGGCTCTGACCAACCTTTAATGTCTCCTTGCTTCACTAGTGTGACTATATGGAGGTTGTTGGCCATTTCACTCAGCTTGAATCCTGCCATATGTTTGAAAGCACTGTGGGAAAGAGAAGACATTATCAGGGTCTAAGAACAAACACCATGAACATCACACATGTCAATAATGTCGGTGTGCAGCATACATTTTGTGGACATCTTTTCTGGCATCCAAGTTCTTTCAAAAAATAAACACCAAGAAGATATGGCGCAAAAGTGTGTGTGTTGCTCTGGCAGACTATCCCAGGTCCCAGATGCCCTCTCCTCTGTCCTTTAGCTCCCTACAACCTCTATCAAATATTTTTTCTTATTACATTCTCTGTCCAGATTAGCTCTGTACTGCTGCCGGACCTTATCGCCATGGCGATGGGCCTAGAGCAGCCCACCCTGTTTCAGGGGTCACACTTCTTATCGAGCTTGGAAAAATCCCTCTGTCCCTCTTTGCCCCCCTCCCAGTTCACAATCCCATCCATCTATTTCTCTCTCCACTCCTCTATTACCAATCTTCTTAATCTGGCAGCTAAGCCCTCCAGTCCACTCGAGACTAAAAGGTCATCGACGTAACACATATGCGCACACACAAAACGGTTATCAGCAGCAGGGACTCGGTACTCAGGCAGGGATTCACAAGAGCTTGAAAAGACTTCAGATGCTCAGCTACGTGGAGACGAGCACTGGATATTAGGCCTTTTCTGTCTTTGTGCAAGTGCGTTTTGTTTGCTTGCGTAACGGTCTCACACTTCTCACTGACGAACTAATGGCATTGTAGCCACATTGTTTATAGTGTAGGCAGAGTAATGGCAAACATTGGCATGACCGAATCATCTAAATAGTGTTGAGATCTCTGAAGTTCTGAAGTAATGCTATCTATTTTATAAAGATGTATTATAAGAGCAATGTGATGCTCCATAGCAGTAAACTTGACATTCAGAGAGGATTCAGGATAGATGGTGGAACAAAAAAAAATAATGAAATAAATAAAAATCATCATCATCATCATCATCTTCTCATCAGTCTGTACAGGATTTTGCCGTTTTTTTTTTTTTTTTTTCTCCAAACTTTGTGATGCAATTTGCAATTTTTTTGTGTGGTTTTTTTTGCAGAAAATTACTTGAATTGGCAAAACTGCAATTGAATTAAATTGTTTTGCACGGTCTTTCTCAGTGATGTTTGTTGGTAAATGAGACATTAGCTGTGCTCATGTTTGACGCACGTGAATCGAAGAGGGCTTTGGCTGACTGCGCTTTGTGATGACGTCACATGACGCGTCTTGTCCCAAATCTGCGGAAAATCTGCGGTAATTTTTAAAAATTGCAAGCTGCTCTGAATATTGCAGAGCTTCCTTGATTTTTCATTCATTTCTGTGATCGCAAAATACTGGAGGGACTGTTTTGTTGGGCACAATTTATGCCAGAGCACAAACTAGACAAAATTTCAACACGGGCACACTCACATGTCTTTTATCTCCATGGCATCCTTCAGGTTTCCTCTGGCCAGCAGGGCCTTGATGAGGATGTCATATGAACTAGCTCCCAGAGCCAGACCCTTCCTGTGTGTCTCCTTCACCACCTTATAGGCCTCTGTATGAGGAGGAAGTAGAGAAAATCCAGAAAAATGAAGGTCTTAAGGCATGAGCAATTCAAGATGGCTGGTCACAACACAAATGAAACCTAAAGCAAAATCGCATCAAAAGGGAGTAGGTGAGGGATGGAAGGAAAAGGACAGCTACAAGTCATGGTGTCCTAATTAATGGTAAAAAAAAAAAAAAATATATATATATATATATATATATATATATATATATATATATATATATATATATATATATATATATATATATATATATATATATATATTAATTACAGGTTTAATACTAAGAGAACACATGTTAAGATTTAACAGTTATATAAGAGCATACCTTCAACTCTCCCTTTTTTGCTCAGAGCCATAACAGTGAGGTGATAATCATGGGGTTTAGTCTCTTTTGAAAGAGATGCTGTGGAACCAGTACTTTCTCCCACTTTTAGTCTCCCCTCCTTGACGTCCTCAGAATGCTCCGCGGACTCAGGCTGCTCATACCACATCTGCACATGTAAAACACAACATATGCATCCTTCCAATTCACCACAGTTTTGAATAGTCACATAAATGTGGAACTGTTAAACTGTTTCTCTGAACAAAATGAGAGGAAAATATAGCAAGTAGAACTCGAAGCAATGGCCACCACCTTAGTAGTGGAGGCATAAAGAAACATAAGGACAGTTCTTATTTCTTTGCTTGTGAAAGACAGACAGAGAGAGACAGAGAGCGAGACACCAAGACAATAGTAAATAATGCCTTTTCTAAAAATATATACCTTAGGTGTGTCCCAAATCGCATACTTTCTATTTTCTTTTCTTACACTATTCTACGCAATATTGTAGTATAAATAGGGTGAAAATTCCAACAAGAAGTGCACTTCAAGTACCTGGATGATGCACAACCAAAAAATAAAGAAGTGTGGAATGTTGGAATGCACTCAAAGGTTACACCTTTGTTTATGCAGCAGAAGAGGGGAGGGGCTACCAGGCGCTGACGTCTGATGCCCAACAACACTCCGGTGGACAAGACATCTTACAAATGTTAAAAAGGTAACGTTGACAATCTGAAATTAATTTTCATTGACTCTAAAGCTAGCGGCGTAGCAATACCAGATCGATGGTCTAAATCAGATATTGGTCACGAGTCATTTTTCACTAAAACATTGTTTCGCCCCAATCCTACAAGTTTTCTATGGGATTGAGGTCCAATGATTTTTGCAAGCCAATTAAAGAGTTCAATTGTTACATCATGCTTATCATCATTCACAGTTATCATCATTTAATGTGGGAGTGTCAGTGTTGTTCTGCTTGGACATGAAGCACAAAATACAGCCTCAGAGTCTGGCCAACAAACTGAGCGTCCGGTTTTATACCAAGTTACATTCATGCGAGTGCTCAACCTACTGACATTGTACAAAACAGCACGGATGAGGGTGGAAGAGAATAATTTCCTGTACGGGTAGATTACTTTAATGTTATGGGGCAGTTATCTTGGACAACACGGAATCGTAAGCAAGTATATGAAGACTTGGGCATGTATCTATGGAAAGGATTTGGGTGAGGTAGACGTCCATTACCTGTTAGCTACATCAGCCGTTTGTAAATGTCTAATGTGAATGTTTTGGCTTAATGATTGCATTTGGATTAAATGAGAAAATTTGAAATGTCTCTTTAATGTCACCGTTTTAATTTTTTTTGACAAAAATTCTGGAATTTTACCATCATAAAATCCTATTAATAACATTCAAAAACTGGTTCAACATTAAAGCTGCGGTACGGAACTTTTTTTGGTTAAAAATGAACAAAAATCAATTATTGTGCAAGTACGGGGGGAAAAAAAAAATCAGTGTTCAAAGCTGTCTCATTACCTTAACCCGAATCGCCAAGGTAAGCTTATAATAATGATTTCTAATTTGAGCTGTCGCGTCAGTTTGACATCATATGCGTGGCCTTTGACGTCACCGCGCCTTCGCGTGGTTACGTCACGTCCGTAAACAGAAAGAAGACCCGGCTATTATATCACGTGCGTGTGGGGGCTGAGGATGGTGGAGGGTTTGTAGCTTGATCTTACAACAGTTGCTTAGAATTTAAACTCGTCATCTAGATTGGCTGCTTTTAATCTGGATAGTTCTAAACGACAATCATCGTTGACATCTGGGGAATCAGCTGTTGTCAAAACCAAGAAACCTCGAACTGCGGAGAGCCTGCAGTCAAAAAGGGAAAGCGACAGAGGCAGTGCTAAAATGAGAATAAATATCAGCCCGGCTTTTGAGAGGTGGCGACAACTCAGAGATCTGAAGGGATTAAAGGCTGATGCAGAGTTGGCTTTTTTTCTGTTGAACAGGTAAGACATTTCAGTGGCTCAATAGCTAGCTAGCTAACATTAGTGCACTTGTTCGCTTGATTCACCTAGGTATTGAGTTTCCTATGTTTTTTTTTTTGCTATGGTTAGTGTGGTAAATTGCACTTATTTTCTGCTATCTGAGCGAGAGCAACGCACCTCTACTTTAAGAAAGCCGTATCTGTATTGGAGCTAATATACAACCCACACGAATACCTCAAACCCTCAGATTCATCCGTGGAGTTGGGGGGGGAGGGGAGAAAAAAAAACAAACAAACTCTGCAAGTAACTTGCAGTTTCATGCTTCAAACAAACAAAGATGGCAATAGAGAGGCAAAAGTTCAGTACTGCAGCTTTAAGGGTGAATTTGACAGCAACAGGTGGAACAAATACTAGTGGGTTTATTTTACCTCAGGCATGTCAAAGGGCACCTCCTGGTTGTTGCTCTTGAGGATGTCAGCAAGCAGGCGCAGGGTTCTTTCTCTGGGAATCACATTCTCCTCCTGCATCTTAGTCCAGACAGCTTCTGCCTTTTGCCAGTCATTTATGTCCTCTGGAGAACATTGGGTGGTTGTGCGAGGTAAAGTCTTATAAATAAATCCATTACATACATGCACAAGCAGTAACATTATACATGCACACCACCTCCATTACAAAACGCAGTTCTGAAGTGCGCACCCTCTACCCTGGGATGCAGTCTGCATTTTGTATTGTAACTACCCTGAGGCTCCAAAAAACCTGCACAGCACTGTGGGAGGTCAGTGGTGGCCATGTTAAAGCAGTCAGTGGCAGGGTAGATGGCTGGTAAAGGGGAACCATTGCAGCCTTCTAACTGCCTTGATTTATGCAATTGTGCATTTTCTGAACAAATCAGCAATAGGTTTTTTTTTTTTTTTTTTTTAATCAGCTTCTGGAATTCAGGTAGGAGCCATGAGATTCAGAACGCAGGTCAACAAACTTAACTAGCTATGCACATGCCTATTAAATCAGAAATTATATCTATGAACACGCTGCAATTGCACAGTGAAAACGGCCAGATTTTTATACAGCTGTTTGTGTTTTATACTCCTACACAGCATTACAGGTTTTCATAGTGGGTGGTCGCTTATCATAGGTTTTAATTAGCCTGGTTTTACAAATCAGCTCGCTAGCTGGCTGGCTGGAGTCCACTGGTTAACTGGAATTTTCAACTGATCAGGCTGTTTTGTTTTGCCCTAGTGACTGTTTGTGTTTGATTGATGAAAGCCCCCTTTTTAGGATTGTGTGTTAAGGCTCTGTTATTTCTGTCCACAATGTGAAAGCATAGAACGCGCCGAAAAATAAGACCCAAGACCTGGTGGCCAACGCACAGTTTTTTCATCTTCCTAAGTAGAGAACTAATTTAGAAATTTAGTTCAGATGGGGCCTCTGGCTTTTCCGGTTTTGGAAGATTTGGAAGTGTGATGAAGATAGAACAATAACTCATTGTACTACCACTCGTCTGGTTTTGTCTATCTGCGCACACACTCAGATGTGCATAGTGCACACACATTTTCTCTCGCTGCTGGAAGCTATTGGCGACACTCAGCTCCATGCTGTGAGAACAATCAAGTGCTGTGAGGCTAAGTGTGCGTCTATGGGCCTCTGAGACTGTGGCTCTGTTGCAGACACACACACACAAAACAGATGTGCAGTGCTTCTCCACTGCAGGGTAAATGACCAACGTACTGAGCAAATGTACTGTCTACTCACTATCAAAATCATCCACTGACCTTCACACCAGCTGTGCGGCTTCACAAACACAACCGTATGTGTGTGTACACATCTGTATATCTTTTGTATGCGTCACATGGAACTTACTGCAGAGGCGCAGCATGTAGTGGTACATTTCGTCTCGGTCACATTCAAACAGCTTTGCAGTCATATCCACCATGTTTTCAAGAGGCTCCATCTATCAAAGCGAAATACATATGTGCTTGAGCATGAGTATGTACATGCATGATTATGTGTATTAATTTTGTGCATGGGTATGTGGATGGGCATGAGCATGATTATATCTATGAGCAGGAGTATGTGCATATATATATATATATATATATATATATATATATATATATATATATATATATATGAGCATGTGTATGATTATGTGCATTAATTTGGGCATGGGTATACCAGCATAGTATGTGCATGAGCATGTGCAGGAGTATTAATTTGGGCATGAGTATGTGCGCGAGTATGTGTGCGTGCATGAGTGGTCCTGACCTGCTGAGATGCAATGCACTTCTCTGCAAACCACTGTAGTCGACCAGATCTTGCCCTTAAACCAGGCGTCTGTAAGAAAAAAAAGTTCACTTTAATATAAACATAGTCAACAAATGTTGGCTCCCTTAAAAAAAAAAAAAAAAAGAGAGAGACAAAAATGTATATTCTCTATAAAGTGTTAGTGCCAAAGTCACTCAGATCTTTACACTTGCCCATTTTTCCTGCTTCCAACACATCAACTTTGAGAACTGACTGTTCACTTGCTGCCTAATATATCCCACCCACTGACAGATGCCACTGTAGCGAGATTATCAATGTTGTCCACCTCACCAGTCAGCAGTTTTAATGTTATAGCTTATCGGTATATGTGCACACTTTATTTAAAAAACAAAACAAAACAAATCCATTAGACACAGTTGATATAGTGTCTTCATACCACAACACTGCCTATACAGCAATATTTACCCATTAATTTTAGTTGTAAAACATTGAATATAAACCAACATTATCTCTAATGAATTGTAATGTCAACATTGAATATTCTGCCTTCGGTTGTAATGGTTCTGCTGTTAGTGCAAGGCATGAGTGACACATTCAGTAATCGGCTCTTTAAAATACTTACACGCGAACATCGCTCTCTTAAACACAGGTCACATTCTCTAGCAAGCACTTACACCTAACACTCCTTCAGCATTGCTTCCTAACCATCTTAATTACATCAAATCGTTTACATTCGTTTCACATAATTACCCACTATTATTAATAATCTCACAATTACAGACAAGAAAAATCACCTGCCGAACACTCAATTGCAGCACTTACAGCCCCTATCTGGGTCACAACTGATGCCAGTATCTGGCGGCGCTATGCAGATATCATTGTTTTTAATTAGTCAGTGGAAGCTTGAGGAGTGGCCCTATACTAAATCACACAGCCTGGTTGAGCAAGAGGGGCTTTTAACCCTGCGGCTGGCCATGAGGAGCTCACTCCCGATGCTCCGCTAACACAGAGAGCATTTATGTGGTAAGGGAGATTGAAACAGCGTACGAACTACATTTTCGAGTAGGCTGTAAGAGACCGATTAAACACATGGCCAGCTAGGGCACACTCAAGAATGGAAACTCTCCTGCCATGAGAAATGTCGCTTTCATTACATAGAGTAGCTTCATTAGAATGTAAAAGAACACAGCCTCTGATCAGATGTTCACTCGAATGGCTCCTAATCTTTCGCTGTAGCGTTGGGTCCAAAGTCCAAAACCCGTTCAAATTCCCGGATGATGCCACAGCTATCTATCTGTGAGCATAATTAGCCTTGCTCTCCGAGTGGGCAGGATGACATTCCTCTCTCCCTCGTCAATCAAAGAAATGCTAGCTACTCTTATGTATCCAGAACTCTTCCTCAAGCGTCTTCATCTGCCGCATTTCGTGAGATGCGCCCATACACTTTCCACACATTGGAGGCTACTGTGCGACAGGGTTGAACTATTTATTAAGTAGGAGGGACAAAACGGGGTAAGAAAGTAAAAATCCATATCACTCAGTGCAAGCCTTGCCAGGTCAACACCTAGAAAATTAATTTAGAAAGGAAAGAAAAAAAAAACCCAAACAACAATGATATGGCAGGTGGTCAATCATTCTCCATCTCGCTGTCCATGAAACCTACTACAAAGACACTGAGGAGAGGCTGAAACCAATGTATTATAAAGTAATGATGTCGGAAAGGTGCTAGAGATGTCCTTATTCGACCTTATCTTGCATGTTAGGCTCGCGTTAGAGTGAGGGAAGGACACAGACCTGGACAGGACAGAGAATAGAAGTGCAAACACGCTGCAGTAAGCAGTTTCTCGAATTATCCGACAGGTTTGGAGACAGGAGAAAGGTCGTGTGAAGGTGTACAGTTAGGCTACTTTACAAATTATCTACAAATAGGATGTATTGAAAACACAAAAGGTTGCGGGTGCATCTCACGAGACGACAAAAATTCAAAACATAATGCAAAATCATGACGTTCTCGCCTTTAATGACTTTGAATAATGCACTGTATAACATCTACCACTTTATATAAAAAATTATTATTTTTATTTATGTTTTTTTTTTTTTAAACTCAGAGTTAGAACAGAAACGTTCCAACTAAAATTTGGGGCTGGGGCTGTCCAAAAGCTGCTTGGAGGACACAAAAGAGGTTGAAGGCAGTTTTAAAGACAAAGGTTGGGCATAAACTTTGTTAGAGAACATTTATATCACATCACTTTAAGAAAAGGAAATGCAGACTACAGACTGATATTTTAAAGTTTCACTATTAATATCTTAATACACTACTGGACCTTGAAGGAACTTCTGTGTAACTCAACTAGGGCTGGGTGATATGGACCAAAAATCATATCTCTGTATTTTTAGGCTGAACGGCGATTACACGTTATGTATATTTCGGTATTCTTGTTCCACTGTTGCAACAGGGACCGTATCTTTAGCGATGTGTTAGACCACCGCCTTAGTTATATCGCGCCACTTGGCACTTTTCTTTTCATAAGGCGCAGCACTGGGAAATGCAGCTTTGCGAGGTACTTTGTTTCGGGGCGGAAGACTTTTCGGGCTGCGAAGGCTTTGCGTCCGGTTGCAGCAGCAGCAGCACGGAGTTGAACACGCTCTTCGTACTGAAGTTCATGGTGCTGTTGTAAATGGTGGAAGAGATTTGAAGTGCTTTCACGTTTGGATGCAACCTGTTCATGTCATTCTCTACAGATGACATTCTCTGCAAATAATGGAACTATTGTTTTTCTTTTTACTAACCAGGTCTTCTTCGGCAGTGTGGACTGGCGCCGTGTCTGGCTCCGTGTTGCGGGAGAAATTGTGCGCGAGTGGGCGGGGCTGGGTTTGTGCGTGGAGGGTGAGTTGGGCTACATCAGACTATATCGATGTAAACGGTATCGTCTCGTCCCATATATCGAAATACCTTAAAAAGTCGATATACCGCATAGCCCTAAACTCAACACATTAAATGTTTTGTTTTTCGCATACAAAATGAAGACAAGCCTTCAGCATCAGCATATACACAGAGAGGTGTCCACACCAAAACAGGCACCTATGCACACGGAAAGGGCGATGAATATATTCGAATCATTGGAGATGGAGTTTTGCCACGTTACAACAAGCATCCCGAGTATGGTACAGTCCTACAGGCAGAGGCGAGCGGTGTGAAATAATAAGGGTTGCCTAACTAAATATCATAATGGTTTTGTCAGGGCTGTTGCTCAGAAGAAGAGGAGACCCATGAGACTTCAAGGCTTACGTAAAAGATGGAACGCAAAATGGAGTGGAGTGTAAAGACGGCCCCAAAGCCATTTAAAACATGTCAGGAGACTCGGTTGTGTTCTAGAGATGCTGAAAGATGGAGGGAGGAAATCCTCACCAGACAATTAAATATAACTACAATATGCAAGAGAAATCCATTTGCAATGCTCATATCTCCAAGTAACCGAGTCTAGGGACATTAAGCGGGGTAAGACTCTGTACGGAATGTGTGTGTGGTGTGTGTGGTGTGTGTGTATGTGAGAAAAAAAATGCCTGAGTGAACCACATTCATGGCCACTTAAGAAATAAGGCTCAACACCTGAGCACTTATGGGAAACTTCAGTAAAGAGCACTTGTGCTCAGACTGCTAATCAAAGCTGCCCTTTTCATAATCACACCTGTACAGTTATGTACGCTCGTCTCCTCCAGCCCCCTACTTTGCTTACTGCGTGGAATGAATAGCTTAATTTCGGCTTTGTGGCCAGAGTCATTTAAAAGTGGAAATGGCTTTGTGGCTGTAGATTAAATAGCCGTGTGCGTCGAGCACAACGCTGGCGTTCCTACCTCAAGGATTTTGCGTGCCTCCTTGTAGCGGCCCGTCTGCAAGAAAGCGAAGAAAAGGTCGTAGAGCATCATCATCTCACCACGCTCCTGGCTCACAAAATCCATAGCTAACCAGAGAGACAGGGAGAGAGAGAGAGAGAGAGAGAGAGGGAGAAAAATAAACACTATATAAGTCTGTACATAAATTCCCAGAATGCTTTTATTTGGTGGATCTTTTTTTTTTTTTTTTTAAACTAACCGGCAGTCTGTGCAAAGAACAGCCTCAAGAGTAAGGCCCTCAATACAATCACACTCAATCAGGCTTCATCGAAGTGTGCGTGTGTGTAAGAGAGAGGGTGAGCGGGTGCTTTCGGCTTAACTAAAACTTGCCTGTACACACAGTGAGTGTGTGGGAATTCACTTCACCTACCTACACTGCATACACTCTCTTCACTCATTCACTGGAAGACTTCAAGCACTTCTACACATCCACTGGTACACTTCACTCTTACCCCTCTCACACACACACACACTGTCATAGCCTGACAGGGATTTGCATCTCAATAGAGTGAATAGAGCAAAGAGATAATTCCACCCGAACTGATTTCTCTATTCATACCGCGCACATTTCGGTTAGTTCGCTTAAAGAGAAATCACATTAGCGTGTGTTTGGGGAAGGGCCACAGGTCTGCCGTGTGTCTAAGTGAGAGCGGGGAAGGTGGGTACGGGGGAGTGGATGGATGAAGTGGTCCTCCACCCCAGCCTAGAGGTCTCACATCCTTAATACTCCAAACACACTCAGCGCCAAACAAAAACATTAAACCCTCTCCATGGCCTGTACAAGGACACAGATCATTAAAAACATGGCTGTATAGGTTTTTCAACTAGACCCACTGGAGGCCTGGGTGTCTGTCTAAAAAAGCACAGATTCATATAAGGCTGCACAATCAATTAATTATAAGTCATTATGATCACAATTTTTGGCTTCTTCAATTAGTCAGATCTGATATTGATGAGCTCGTCTATTGCAGAAAAGTCGCTGACGGTTAGAGAGCACTGACACCCAAGACTAGGGCTGGGCGATATGACAAAAATATCATATCACGATACCCAAGGACATTTCCACCATATACGATGCATATCAAGAGATATATAGATATATATATATATATATACACATACACACACACACAAATATATACATACACATATACATATACATACATACACACAAAGATATATATTAGCTAACAAACTGTCTGCAAAACAGTAGTAAAATCAAAAGTTTAAAAAAAAAAAAACATTAAACTGAGTTTGACAATCCTTTCCTTTAATGCCTACAAAGACAGAGAAGATTAAGTTTTAAAAAAAATACGTCAAATCAACAGAATCCATTCAGTACCATTTAATTTGTAATTATTAAAAATGTGAAAAACTAGATCACCATATTAACGATATCTCTGAAAAGTGCATTGCATAAATATTTATCACGATATCAATATTATATCAATATATTGCCCAGCCCTACCTAAGACTCCTTCCATAAATGATAAATAAGTGTGTGTGTGTGTGTGTGTGTGGGGGTCACCTTTTTGCAGTGGCTCAGTCTCTCCTTTCTCCACTAGGTTACAGATGATGTCGTGAATCCGGGGCATTTGGTTGTACTGCTTTTGGCACTCCATGCTTGCCTCCAGAGCACCGATCACATCCCCACTGCCACATTATACACACACACACACACACACACACACACACACACACACAATTGTTAGACCAGGTTAAACTTTATTACTAAGACTTTACTACTAAAAACCTGTCTAAGAGTCATGAGATGTGTAGAGCAGAGATCTGAATGCATGATCAGTGAGCTGAATTGAGGAACGAAACCGATTTTCTCAGTAAGGACATGGGCATAAGGTCAGCAGCCTTTCCCAGCTCTCTCAGACCCCACCTTCCTCTTCCTGCCGTCACCCCCTACTGGGCTGTTTGACAGAACAAGGCAACAAAATTAGATCTACTCCATGTGCTACACTTCTCTCCCTCCCTTTACCTCTCGTTCTACCTCCCTCAATCTCCTACTGCCTAACAAAGAGCTCAGCGCTTTCCTGACAGAGGGCTGACGGAGGGATAAAGCGAGGGGAGCAGACGAGAAAAACACCACTCCGATCGCTCTATTGTGACTGCAATGGCAGCCATCGAGTGATTGGGTAATTACCATGCCAATCACGTCGAGGTCAAAGCAGAGAGGGCACCGGCGGGGAGGGGGCATGCAGGGTGGGAAAGTGAACCGCCGGGGTTTTAACGGGTGTAATTTCGGTGGCAGGTACGACCCTTGAGACTATACAGCAGGGTAGGAGAATGTGTCTCGGACAGGGGTGACCTTGCTAGTGGGCTAAATAAGAGGAAAGGAGTAGCGAGGATGGACAAAACAAAAGCGGTGATTGAGCCCGGCCCATGACAACTCCTCTTAGGCAATCGTGCTTAATTGAAATGAAGAGCGGCAATATTATTCATCACGCGGGAGTCAAGAGCCAATTCAAAACACACGCCAGCTGATTGAGCAATGCACTCGAAAGAGAGAGAGAGAGAGAGAGAGAGAGAGAGAGAGAGAGAGAGAGAGAGAGAGAGATACAGAGATGCCCTTTACAATATAATATACAGTGAAAGTTTTTTTTTTAAAATTACTTTTCAGTTGGAGCTAAAAACAAATAGCAGTTGTTTTAAGGAAACGCTCTGATCGAGAGTTCAAAAAACACATTAATCACACACGCTTCACATCTCTCACTCTTTCCAACCCCCATTCCATTCCCAAACTAACATCCAATTCAAATCTAATGGCTAAGAACCAACTTTTCAGAGAAACCTTCAGAGCCATCAACAGGATACGAAGCCCACTGAACTGCAATTACCCCCCCTCTACCACTGCTAACCACCCCTGCCTCCAACTACACTCCCCTCGGGGAAAAAAAAAAAAAAGGAAAAAAAAAAAAAAAACTTAACCATGTTGAAGGCTTCATAATTTCCCTGGATACAATTTAGCTGTCACTGGCGTTCAGCCTTTACTGCAACATGTAGCCGTTAATGTCACCAACTTTGCATGTCAAGCACTTTCCAGCCAATTAAGTCGCAGGAGAATAAAAAAAAAAAAAATTAAAAAAAAAACCATGAGTGAGTGCTTTGCGCAGAGAACCTGAAGAATTAGACAAGAAAGCTCATCTCATCTCTCCTCCTCCCGGCTCCTCTCTCCTCTATCTCTCTCTCATGCCCACCTCCTCTTTTGTTCCACAGACTGGCACCCATGTTATCATCCATTCCATGTTCTTGAAAGAGGAGACCACTAAAACATTGTGCTTTTTTTTGTATTGTTAAAAAATATACAGGGTGAATTTTTTTTTTTTGTGTGTGTGTGTGTGTGTGTGTGTGTGTGTGTGTGTGTGTGTGTGTGTGTGTGTGCGCGCACGCGCTTGTCGGAGGACTGGCATCAAGATTTGTGAACCATGGTTAAGTTTCAGTCACGGAGCAACATGACTTGTCCAGTTGCATGACACGGTTGTCGTGTCCACCTGAATCCCTGCTCTTCACATGTTCTAACTACCACATCCTAAAAATGCTCCTCTGAGACACACACACACACACACACACACACACACACACACACCCCTTTGTCAAATGTGTGCAAGTAGTACTCTTTATTATTATTTTTTAAAAAGTGCCAGACTTTTTGTGCCCAGTTGACAGCACTGTTCTCCTCCCTTCCTGCTACTGTTACTACATCCCTCCCAGCCCCCTTGTGCAAAAAAAAAAAAAAAAAAAAAAAAAAATCCTGCCACATCCCTTTGTTCCACTCAAGTGAAAATATGGGTGGGGGGGAACGGATGGATCAGGAGCGGCGCTTGTGGTCGGCGTGGCGACGTGCTGATGGCTGTCAGAGTTAATCCCATAGAGAAGCGTTCATTAAGTCATTATAGCTGACATACTGACATGCGCGGCTTTGTTCCCCTCCGCACGGCTTTCTAAGACAGAGAGGAGAGAGGGATGACAGAGAGGGAAAGACAGAGATAGAGTGAGGGAGGGTTGATGGGAAATCAGAGGAAGACAAAGATGGGGTGGGGCCACGTTCGAGACTTGGGGGGGGGGGGAAGTTCCGGGACGAGGGAGGGCTGAAGAGAAGACAATATCATCACTTCGCGCTAAGGGTGGGCAATAAGGCAAAACTCATATCATATGATATGATTTGAAGACATTTTCACAATACTCAAGATGTATCATGATATTTAGGTTTGCTAACAGTGTTTCATAGAGTTTTTTTTTAATGCGTTCCTGGTTTTCTGGGACATTCAACAGAAGAAAATAAACACCAGGGATGCACAGCCACCAGGAACACAGAGATTGAAACGTAGTGCTTCACGATGGTGCGACACAACTCTGCGCTTTAACTATAGCATGGGATACCTGTTTCCGAGTCCCAACACCTGCTGCACTACACACATACAGTATGCTGGAGCGTGATCAGACAGAACATTAAAACCATTAACAGGTGACATGATGGTGACCCAAGATGTGCGTGGGGAACAAAAGCTAGCCCGTCTGGTCCGATCCCACAGAAGAGCTACTGTAGCACAAATTGCTGAAAAAAAGTTCATGCTGGCTATGATAGAAAGGTGTATTTATAAAAAAATAAAAAATAAATGTATGGTGCTGTGTAGCCACAAACCGGTCAGAGTGCCCATGCTGACCCCTGTCCACCACCGAAAGCACCTACAACAGGCACCAGAATTGGACCATGGGGCAATGGAAGAAGGTGGCCTGTTCTGATGAATCACATTTTCTTTTACATCACGGACTGGACAGACGTGCGTGCGTGCGTGCGTGCGTGCGTGCGTGCGTGCGTGCGTGCGTGCGTGCGTGCGTGCGGCTATACCTGGGGAAGAGATGGCACCAAGATGTACAATGGAAAGAACGCAAGCAGGCAGAGGCAGTGTGCTGCTCTGGGCAATGTTCTGCTAGAAAACCTTGGGTCCTGGTATTCATGTGGATGTTACTTTGACACGTATCACCTACCTAAACATTGTTACAGATCAAGTACACACCTTCATGGCCAACGGTATTCCCTAATGGCAGTGGCCTCATTCAGCAGGATAATGCGCCCTGCCACACTGCAAAAATTGTTCAGGAACGGTTTGAGGAACATGACAAAGAGTTCAAGGTGTTGACTTGGCCTCCGAATTCCCCAGATCTCAATCTGATCGCGCATCTGTGGGATGTGCCGGACAAACAAGTCCGTTCCATGGAGGCCCCACCTCGCAACTAACAGGACTTAAAGGATCTGCTAACATCTTGGTGCCAGATACCACAGCACACCTTCAGAGGTCTTGTGGAGTCCATGTCTTGATTGCTCAGTGCTGTTTTGGTGGCACAAGGGGGACCTACACAATATTAGGCAGGTGGTTTTAATGTTATGGCTGATCGGCGTGTATCAGAGCAAAAGCAGTCATATAACTGTCCAGGTAGAATAGCATGTGGTCATGTTGCAGTTAGACATATAGAGACTCTAGCCTGAAATAATGCAATGTGAGGACAGAAAAGAAAATTGTGAATAATGGACGAGTCTGTAAGTGTTATAAAAATACAGATGACACTGACATACAGGCATATATCACAGAAAAGTGTATTGTAACGTCTTTTATGACAATATTGATATTATACTGTAACCACTGTATCCCTAGTTCACCCTAACCACTACAACACAAGAAAACATTAGCCCTTTTCAGATTTAGTTCAGATGTGTATTCTCATCCTTGTTGTGCTAGACTTTAACCAAAACTTGTGCACCCGAGTGTCTGGTTGGCAATTGCAGTGTGCGTGTCTGAGTGCGAGTGAGTTTATCTGCCTCTCTGCCGAGACGCGCCCGGTTTCCCCATGTTTCTTCCAGCTAATGAACCAGAGTTAAATTAGAAAGCTTATCGTACACGAGGCAGCAATTAAACCTCGCACCGTGCTGGTGTGTTTGCGCCACTCGAGTGACAGGAAAACAAACAGTCTTGGAAGGGGAACCAAGTGAGCTTGTGCGTGCGTGCGTGCGTGTGTGTGTGTGTGTGTGTGTATTTACTAACACCATGTAAACCCATGTATTCCCCAGTATGGCGAGGGGGGAGGCACTTACCCGGTGCTCTGCATGTCCCTGACAAATCCAGCAATTAGCACAGGGTGCATAATTAACATGCAAATGAGCTGATCTTCTTAAAAGCAGCTCTCGCAAATAGACCTCAAAGGATACCGGGGGCGGGGCTGAGGGGCCAGCTTGGAGAAGCAGAATGCCTTTTTTTTTTTTTCCCTTCTAGCGGATTTTGCGATTTAGCCCAAAGACAAATGATAGTCATCCTGTTCGTGTGAGGATAAACAGCTGTCCGTTTGGTCTTCTGGTAACAATTTTGCGAGTCTGAAACCTTCCCAGAGCCGTAAAAGATTCTAAAAGCCTGCAAAAGGGCAGGATTTATTTCCACTCACCTCTCCAGGTAAGCAGAAACCAGTGGTGAGCAGAGGTTGCTGGTGGGTTTGACCAGGCCTAAGGTGAACACCGTGTCCTGCAGGCGCCGGATGGTGGCGATGTCCCCCTTCAGAGCGGCTGTGTTGAGCGTGTGGAACAACCTGGTGGCCGTGGTGTCCAACATCCTCACGTTCTTCTCCTTCATCTCTTTCAGGATGTCCACTGCCTCTGAAAGAGAGAGAACGAGGGAAAGAGAAACAAAGAGAGAGAGAGAGATCTGAAATCAGTGATGTGCTTGGCCATTTTGGTTGTATATCCCAATCATGATTTTCATACAGTCAACTCCAGAATAAGTAGCACCCTTTATGAGAATGGACAAAAGTGATGTGGGAACATTTTTAAAAAGTCAGTTTTGCAGAAACACACACCTGGCGGCCACTTTATTAGGGTACAGACTCACAGAAACTGCACAGCTGTCCTGTCTGGTCTTTTTCCAATCTTTGACTGTCCAGTTTCGGCAAGCCTGTGCACACTATAGCCTTTGATTTCTGTTCCTGACGTACAGGAGTGAACCCTGATCTAGTCTTCTGCAGCTGTAACCCACCCACCTCAAGGTTTGGTGTGTTGTGCATTCTGAGATGTTTTTCTGCTCACCACAGCTGTATAGAGTGGTTATTTAAGATACTGTAGCATTCCGGTCCGCTCAGATCAGTCTAGCCATTGTCCTCGGACTTCTCTCACGAGCAAGGCACTTCTGCCCACAGAACCGCTGGATAGTTTTTTTTTGTTTACACAATTCTGTGTAAACTCTATAGAATGCCGTGTGTGAAAATCCCAGACGATCAGCAGTCTCCCCCCCCCCAACCCCCCCCCCCCCCATTCTGATGTCTGATGTAAACATTAACTGAAGCTTTTGACCTGTATCCCTCAGACTCAAAAACAAGCAATACTGCTTCCAGTTTTCCTTGGGTGGAAAAAACCAAACAGCTCTTAATACAAAAGAGTGAATGGTTGTTGACCTGCACTTGTCAGATACTGGCTATAGAAATGCTTAAAATTGAGCACAATCAAAGGATTAACAAAAGTCTGGAACCTAAAATCGAAGGTCTAAATTCTCCTAAAACAGCATCTCTCTGTTCTGGTCCTTACTGCACTCCACACTTGTGTGTCCTCCGGGCTCCATCGCTCACATTTTATGTAGGGCTTGTTAATTAGTGCAAAGAGAATGGTTGGGAGTCTGGAAAACAAATTAAGTATTATGAATAGTTCCTGAAGGCTTAGGTTTGGGTAAAACCAGTCTAAGATGCTTAAACGGCTCTTCCTCAGCAAGTTCTCATCTGTGACAGGAAACTGGGCTGTGCCCTGATGGGCCTGCTGCTGATGCAAGCTTTAGCGCCAGTGAGAGAACAAGGGAGGGGAGGAGGTGATAAAAGGCCCCTTAGATAATTTCATGTGGGGAAAACAAACCGCTATTAAAACAACATTTTACACCCAGCGGGAATGCAAATGCTGGCGTATAATGCCAATACGCTGCTAATTGCTACTTGCATTTCTAAACGAGACTCCAATTACCAGGCCCCCACAATGGTGGCTTGCTTTTTTTCGCGTCTCCCTGTGAAAGCATCCCGGTAAATTATAGGTGTGCGGCGAGTGCCCGGCGTGAACCTGGTGGGCCGCGGTCACAGGCCCGCTGCTGATCACATGGCGTAATGGAGGCTTTTTTTAGTGGGAGATGCTCCCATCTGGCAGAGGGCAAGGGTCTGCCGCTCACCAGCTCCACAAACCCCTATTTCCACCTCAACATCTGCTTTGTCACCAAGCCAGATAATTAAGATGTGTTTACGCACTGTTTAGAGGCTCGCTAATGGGTTGATACCGATAGGGCCTGTTTGCACAGACGATACTAATCATCCAAAGCTGGATTGGAGAGAAGAGAGATAGTACGGCAGCTTTTCCTTTTTGAAAGTGCCTTTCCCCGAGCTCCATTTATGTTCAAGCCCGTCGGGCTGCTTTCAAAGTGCACAAAGTTCCTACTCTCGCCAGTTTTTTCCACCTTACACATCCTGTCACAATGTCGATGAAGGAAACTCACAGTTTGCCTTTCGTTTTCTGTAGCTGCTTGATAACGGACATGTGCCGCCATCGGATTTGAGCGGCAAGGGCACATGAAAGGAGGCATCAACAGATGTGCCATCCTATCCTATACAAGCCCTTGGATGTTTTTCTTGCATTCACCAGCCAGACGATGCTCAATTTCTCTCCGGATTCTGTTCAGGAGGATATTTTGAAAGCACTAGAAGCTTTAGAAAAAAAAAAAAAAAAAAACTGTGAAATCCATGACATGTGAAAGGGTCTTATGAAATGCCTCCAGTGATTGGAAGAATTGAAACTGAAGTGCTACAGGCAAGTGAGTTTCGACTGAGTTTTGCATAATCTACACTCTCACAATCTATTTTCATACCAGGTTTGCCTGGATTGCAGGCTGTATTTAAATTGGACAGCTCAACAGAACATCGCTGTCCCGAGCTCCCAACATACACACACACACGCACACGCACACACACACACACGCAAATTCTTGTGTGCGCCTCTTCATTTCCCCCTAATTTTTGTTCTGTTGTTATGCAAATCCCTGTCCTCATTCTCTCAGCTGTCGAGGGGAAATTGATGGGGCAAAAGAAGATTCGGTTGTGGTTGGAAACAGAACCAGTGGCAGGATACAGTGGTAACACGAGGGGTCATGCTGTGATTAAGAGGGTGCTTTAGTAAGATTACATTCCGCTCGCTCAAGACCACTCTGCCATTATGGATCTCAGAAGAGAAGTGGTGGTGCATGAGGAACCCAGCAGTCGGTCGGTCGGTCTGACCCAGAGTGGTTATGTGGTGTCAGTTAACAGCTGGATATAAATTCAAGAAATAAAGTTAAATAAATGAAGTGGCTCATCAGTGAACACACTATTCACTGATATCCCATCAGGCCGTCACTCTAATCCTGAACTCGAACCGGACGGGTCGTGGAAGCAACACAGGAGCAGTATGCAGCAACCATCTATTCGATCCACACCACAAACATGTACGTGAAGGCATGACGACGTGCAACGTTTTTATCAAGAAAACTAACGACCAAATGTGCAGCAGTGTCAACGAAACGGGGCGGAGAGAGACAGATGAAGTTTTTCAGATGTAATTACAACAAAGCTCAAGAAAACTGTGGCGTAAGACAGTGGGACAGTGATCAGACAGCGCATGTTGTTTTTTTTCCCCCCAGTTATCCAAGAGCATCACTACCCTACACTTTTTTTTTCTTTTTAAACACAGTTTTCTCAGACATTTTCATAAATTGAGGGATCTGAAAGCATCTCTATTGATTTCATATAACGCACGCTGCTGAAAAAGAAAAAAAAAAAAGAAAAGAAAAAAAGAAAGAGAGAGACCGAGTGCAGCAGGACGACTCAGTCGTTGTGGATTGAATTGGAAGAATATCTGTTTCATGTGTCTGGTGTGAATTAGACTTAAGTAAATAATGAACATTCCCAGTGGCTCAGGAATTCAACATCTCCATGCTGGCTCTTGTATTGTAACAATCACTCCACACAATTCAGTCAATCAAACTGAATCTCAAGGCATCTGAAAGCCAGATGCACAGGCATCATACAGGAGGTCCTACCATAATCCCACCACCCTGACCTCGTCTTCCCACCTGGAGAGCCTGGCTCACAGTAAGCAGAAGCAAAGCTAAAAGAGGAGAAAGCTCAGCCTTCTCCAGTCAGGAAAATGTATCACACTCTCCTCTTTTCAGTCCATGGCCTTTATCCAAAAAGACTCATTTAGAACTCTACCCCAAAATGTGGAGCAAAGTTAGAACAAGTGAAGAAGTGAGAGATGAAGGGGGTGCCGGATGGAGAAAGGTAGGAAAAACAGAGCTGTTAAAAGACACGGCATCCGCTGAGCACTGGTGCAATGAGTCATGATCTTCAAGCAGGGCTGGTTGCTGTACCAGAGCACTGAGGTGTGTTAATGTGGGAGACAAGCTTCCGTTGTACACCGGCGGGCTAATGGCCGCTTGTTCATGATGACAGACATGAACGCACACACTCGCCGGTGCGCACACACACACGTCCCTCATTACCCGCCTTCGCCTGAATTCACATGTAAATTTGCGAAGTGTGTGTGTGTGTAATGCTCAATTCCTCACCCCCCCACCACCCCCAGCATGATATGCCATTAGTATCAGGACGGATTTCCGTAATTCCGTTAAAGTGGCGCCAGTCCTGTAATTTTCCTCCGCTCCATGACAGGAGGAGTCTGTAAGGGGGGCCAAGAGTGACACACATGGTGAAAAGGAAGTGTGAGGATATATTTTCACCATCACTACGTGCACAAAAGCAAAGAGGAAACACTTATTGTAATTGTGTCGTATACGGTCATGAAGAAATCCACCATAGAATTCAGATAATGGCTGATTAACATGGCCATCCAGAGAGATGGATGTCTGAGGCTTCACAACCGATCGCACTAAAGCATACAGGTTGAGACTAAATTTAGCCGATAAAGCAATTAATTAAGCAACCCAATAAAACGTTTCATGCAATGTAAAATGTCATGCAATATCTGCCCTCTCCAAGTCTGTCTATGAAGTCTGTGAAGTGCATCCTTCAACTGTGTCTCCTTCAATTAATTTTTAAAAAAAGAAATCCTCAACAGGAAATCACAAAGCTATAAATGATTTCAGAGACAGATCTGACAAGCCTTCCGGAGAACCACAGTGAGAGCCATTATCTCCAAATGGAAAAAGTAGTGTACAGTAGTGAACCTTCCCAGAAGTGGCCGACCTTCCAAAATTCCTCCAAGATCACAGAAACTACTCATCCAGCAAGTCACAAAAGAGCCAAGGACAACATCAAAGGACCTACAGGGCTCTCTTGCATCAATAAAGGTCACTGTTCATGACTCCACTATCAGAAAGACACTGGGCAAAAATGGCATCCATGGAAGAGTGGCGAGGCGAAACCCTAAGCTATCCCAGAACATTAAGGCTCATCTGAATTTTGCCAAAAACACACCTTGATGATCCTCAAACCTTTTGGAAGAATGGTGTGTGGATTGAGGAGTCGAAAGTGGGACCATTTGGAAGATGGGTCCCATTATATCTGGCGTAAAAGAACATCATATCTACGGTCCAGCATGGTGGTGGAAGTGTGATGGTGTGGGGATGCTTTGCTGCTTCAGTGCCTGGGCAACTTGCAATAATTGAGGGAAACATGAATTCTGCTCTCTATCAGAAAATCCTAAAGGAGAATGTCCGGTCTTCAGATTTAAAGTTGAAGGGGGCAGTTAGTTTTTCACATGGGTGATAGGTGTTAGATAACTTTTTTTGCTTCAATAAAAAAAATTAAAAGTGTATTGTGTGTTTATTCAACTTGCCTTTGTTTTAAGTTGTATTTTGTTCTAAAACTAAAACTATTTAGTATGAGATGTACACAAAAACAAGAAATCAGTATGGGGCAAATACTTTTTCATAGCACTGTAACTAGCAATAAAGTCATAATAGTCCTCCAATGAGGGAAGAATTTCTATGAGTGCCAATAACTATGAAAAAATGGTTTAATTAGGGATTTTTTTTCTTTGAATAATTTTCTTTAATTAAAGGTTAGATTTCTCTCATATTTGTGTGTGTGTGTGTGTGTGTGTGTGTGTGTGTGTGTGTGTGTGCGCGTGTGAGATGGACTAACCTTCAACCCTGCCATGTTTGGAGAGCACCCTGACCAAGCTTATGTATTTGTTGGCATCCAGCATGACCTCGGAGTCCTTGCGGGCTCTAGACAGAAGTGAAAGCACAAATATATGAAGTAAGACTTGCACCTTTATCTTCTTGGGTAACTAGAAGTCATGCAAAAGGGGGGAAAAAAAGTATGTTTGTGTTTTACAGTTTAATTTGGGATAAATCTGTGCAGGTAAACTCATGACAAGTGTTGATTAGGGTCTGGAACACCACTGGAAATGGATCACATGGGATTTTATGAAACATCTACCTTGTTTATTCTCAGCTTGTTACACTAAGCTAAAAGATAAGATTAATTGCCTGGAAGATTAATTAATAGAACGGTCATTTATGTGTGCCTCGTGTGCGCTCACAGCTCTCTCTTCAGGTTAAGTGCTTCCTCCGGGTTGTCGTGACGACAGCACAGGTTGATGAGCAGGGCGTAGCAACTGGCAGTCATTTCATTCTCATACTGAGCTTTCAGCTCCAGAGCACGGGCCAGGTTCTGAAGACACAAAAACGAGCACATTTTACCCGACAGAGTCAGACACAAAGCTAGAAGGAGAAATGAGAGACCGAGACATGACGAGTGAAAATGATCACCCTCACCTCCTCAGCGCACAGTGCAGCGATGAGCTGCCTGAACACATTTCCAACCGGCTTCCCCTTGGATTTCAGCTCCTCCAGCCTTCTTTCCTGAATGGCTAGTTTCCCTTCAAGAACCTGAGATCCAAAGAGAATATCATTAAGACTCATTTATGGTAGCTTGTATGCAATTGAATCCCAAACCAATAATCAGGATTAATGGTGCGTGCAAGTCATGTCGGAAAGATCATATTTACAAGATGAACGCCACCACAAAGTCGTAATTATGAGTGGGGAAACTCTGGATTGTCTTTGAGATCAGAGTTTCCGAGCTGGGGGAGTGTCAGTTAGAGAGCATGGTGGAATCATGATGGCCTGTTGGTTTCAGATTTCTCATAGACCTCTGGGGTCAAGAACCAAACAGGTCCACCAACTTTCGTTCCGATAGGCCTTTGTTAACCTGGTCTAATAGTTGCTGAATTTGAATTGATGGCGGGCATGTTTTTCGAGATATGCGACTGTCCTCATAAACATAGACCAGACCTTGGACAAAGACACTGCGAGCAAATTTTCACATCAGTTGGACCAACGGTTCGGTAGTTAGAGCCAATTTTAGGTTTTTTCTATTATAGGGCCACCAACTGGTCACGCTCAGTAATTTTATAATGAGTAATATCTCATTCTGTTCAAGAGTTATAGCCATACAAGTAAAAATGGCCACGCCCTCTTCAAACATTCAAAAGTTCAATTTTCTTTTTTGATAATTATTGATAAGGGGACTCCAGAGGATCCTTCTGCCCTGGTTTGGTTCCAATTGGACGAAAATCCAATATGCCGGAAAATATTTCATGGCAGAAATGAAATCGGAGATATACATTTTGTTCGTCTTGACCCAAGGATTCCAGTGATATTGAGACTGTGACACACGGTTCAAAAGTTATGGTCATTTATTTTGCTTTTATTAGCTGCCTGAGGAGTAAAACGCAAAATGAAGCGTGTGGGGTCGAACCAAACTACTCGGACATTCATTAAAAGGTGTGTGGTGCCCTGATATTGTATTATAATCAGACCCTTGCTCCACATAGCGCTAAAAACAAAATACATAGTTAGTCTGTAGCATTTGTCGCGGTACATGCTATCTAGTTTAAATATCATTTAATATCATTAAAATCATTAATTTTATTCAGTGTCATTAAAAGTATCAAATTTCGCCCCACCACTTCTGGAGTAGTGGTGCCACCCCTGCCTTAGCCCATTTACGCATGCACACTTAATATCAGGCATTTCAGCTTTGAAAGACAGATAAACCTGGCCAGCGTACAAGCTTACCTTCGACTCAGTGCTATCGTCCTCTCTTGTTTGTTTGTCCACAATAGCAAGAACGTCCTGCAGAAAGAGATCAACGTTTGCTACTACTTGCTAATTATTTAAGAGTGATTACTAAATTGATTTCAGTTCTGCCTGTACCTTAATTAGCTCCGGCACATGGTACGAGTTGAGGATGTTCCGGATTCCTCTGTAGATGTTCACGTGAATGCTGATGTTCTGCAAACACAAGATGCCGGCAAAACAAAACCACTTTCATCCAGCACGTTCAATACGTCGAGATACAAACGAGGTGGCGCTCAACTCAATTACGTAGCCAATAACGTTTAGAATAAGAGCAGGGCTACTATTAGCGCCGAATAGAAACACACCATATTGCTGAGCTGATTGAGGTATTCTCTCAACATCTCCTCTTTGGCCTGCACCTCAGTCTCGGTCATTCCATCAAACAGGTTAAAGAGGAAGTAGGCCGTGGTTTCTGGGATGGGGACAGAAAAGATTATTAAAAGGTTTCCTTCGTGATTTCATCTACACTGTGACATTCTAAATCAGGGCTGGGCGATATATCAATATCATATCGATATCGTGATAAATGATTACACGATACACTTTTCTGAGATATCGGTGGTATGGTGATTTGTTTTTTTTTGTTTTTTTTTACAGTTTTAATAATTACAAACGGTACTGAATGGATGCCATTGATTTTACTTTTTTTTTTTTTTATATAAACGTAATCTTTATCTTTGTAGGCATTAAAGAAAAGTATCATCAAGTTCAGTTTAACGGGGTTTTTTTTGTTTGTTTATTTTACTATTGTACAGTTTGTTAGTTCAATCATATATCGTGATATACATCATGTACCGCAGAAATGACCTCAGGTATCCTGACATGATATTTTCGTTATATCGCTCACCCCCTATTCTAAATACACACGTGTTTATGGTGGACACAAATATAAAGATGAATTAATAAAGCAGCAAAGGCTAGAGTGTGTATTAGTGTGTATTGCTGACAGAGGCAGCTTTGCTACAATCTCAACTGAAGCATGTGATAATGTGTGTTGGGTAGCTGACAGCCCCCCCCCCCACACACACACACACACACACACACACACATACGGTGCAGCACAATGAGATGAGACAGAGAGACCATCTCCATCTCTCCCACCTGCTCACACACCAATGCTGAGGCCTGTCCAGACACACACACACAGTTTACTCAGCATAAAATCAGCACCCTGACAGCCTTTTCACACACACACTTACACAAGGAGTATACACCGATACACACACAGACAGCTCAGACTGCATCAAGCACACACACTTAACACAAAGTGAGGCTGTCAGAATCCATAAATGAGCCTCGAGATACAGACTTTCTCTCCATTGTGTGCGCACGCACACACACGCACACACACACACACACACACACCACAGAAGAATGAGCAGACTGCGTAAACTATCGCATACGGTAACGTTTCAGATTTGTTTTTTTATTTACCCACAGAAACCGGATTCTTGTTATTAAAGTTTTCCTTATATAGGACAGATATATGTGTGTGTGTGTGTGTTTGTGTTAGAAACACAGCGATAGTATACCTGCTCGGTCTGCGTCAGCCTGAGCAAAGCGGCTGTCTTTATAAAGAAGCTCTGTGATCTGAAACAAGAAACAATCATTCAAGTCACTTATTTATAATAAATAGCTGCAGAGTAACAGAAAGAATGAGATGAGATTAGATGAACGCATACCTTGGCCATGCTCTCCACATCTTTCGACCTGCAGGAGGCAGCAGAGGATCACAGATGTTAGTAATAACAGAACAAATCAAACACACAGCTGCATGCGTGCATATTAACGAACACGTTCAAAGCACAGATATAAGGTGATTTGCATATATTTAAAATAAATTACATTATTTTAAATAAATGGATGAAAATAATCGTTTTCTATGAAAAGCATACAAAATGCCAAAGTCTACTTCAACCTGAACCTAACAACAAAAATAATTTATTCATATTTAGCTTCAGTTTAACAAGACGAGACGTGTGCCACACACACACACACACACAACACCGCAACGCAACAGCTGAATGTGTTTGTGTTCCCACATTCTTTGTTCTGTGAGTGTAACATACACGTGTCATGCATTGTTTGTTGGTGACTCCACTGTTTCATCCTACTTAACTATGACAAGAGCTGGTCACCACGGCGACAAGGCCCTGACCTCCCCTTCTAATCTCCTGACACATCCAATCACCAGGCTGACACCTCTCTTTTTCTCTCGCTCGCTTGCGCTCTCTCTCTCTCTCTCTCTCTCACACACACACACACACACACACACACACACCCACACCCACACACACACACACACACACACACACACACACACACACACACACACACACGCACACTCACACGTTTTATTCTCACAGATAAACACTGCTACACAGGGCAGCACGGTCCATTGTGTCAAGTCATAAGTAATTTAGGGGAAAAAACAGCACCGATGTTCCTTTAATTTGTCCAGGTGCACAAATATGGCTGCCTATAATTCCATAAGAAAGATAATTGATATGTTGATGTGGAGAGATACAGTCAAGCAAAGTGATGGATTTGTGTGTGTGTGTGTGTGTGTGTGTGTGTTTACATCTACATTTGTATGTGGTTGTTGTTTCTTCGCATACTGCATTTAGGCATTTGAGCCATTACAACATGACCGGAGGTATCATCCATATGCATGAAGTGAATGAAGTGTTGGTGGGTGTGTGGCCTTGGGCTTAAACACAAACGCACACGCTCTTGCACTTACCCCCTAAAGCCACTGATCAGGCTTCCTCTGAAAGAGCTAAGGGAAACGGCTGGAAAGGAGGGTGAAGACACTGCAGAGACAGGAAAGAGAAACCAGTCAAGAAGCGTCCATGAGCTTCTGAACCAGCACATAACCTTCATGCCGCTTTATAATGACGTTTTATCACAGTGCTGTCGAAATCTCCGCTCAAATAGTCTTGATTAATTTTTTATAACAGCAGCTCTGACAGCAGTTTCGGCTTTAAATCAAATCACAGATGTACGGTACTGTGCAAAAGTTTTAGGCACATGCAAAGAAATGTTGTAGAGCAAAGATGCCTTCAAAATAAAGAAATTAAATGTTTCCACATTTGAAAAAATAAAAAAAAAAAAACCCGTAAAGAGCAGTAAACAGTAGTAAATGAAACAAAGTCAATATCTGGTGTGACAAAAAAATAAAAAATAAAAATAAAAATAGTAGTCTCCGGTACAATTTGTGCAGTTTTATAAGGAAATGAGCTGGTAAGTTTTATTGAGCATCTTGCAGAACCAGACACAGTTCTTCTGGAGACTTTGACTTTCGCACTCGCTTCTTATTTTTGCAGCAAAACCCAGCAGCCTTCATTGTGTTTATTATCTGAAAAGTGTCTCTTATGTAATATGCCGCTTTCTCTAATGACATACAAACATTTTTCTGTAACATTTAATGTTGTGCTAGAAAACTAATGTTTGGGAATCTAAAATGTTTTTAGTACTGACTTGATAATGTAGAATCATAAAATTAAAAAAAAAATCTATAACAAAAGTTTGTACTAAAACAAATAGGGTGCCTAAAACTTTTGTACAGTACTGTATATTAATGCGCTCGTCCTAGTACATTATCGTTTCTATAGTAACAGGGACTTGTATGGCAGATTCTCAGCATGAACAGATTAATAATCTGTGTAACTGGTGATAGTTTTCTGTGGTAGCATTTCTAGGAGGACATTAGTCTCAGTGCTTTCAGGGCAACAGAACGGAGTTCCCAGATAAGAGAAAATCTTCAGGCCAGAAGGCTTTACGTGTCGAGCTACATTTTTGTCTTGTTGAGGGAAAAAAAAAAAGCTGCAATAAGTTAAGTGATAACAGGAACTAACTCGTTTCATCACTGATGTTCCGCGACATTAAATGTAACCATCAGTGGATAAAAAAGTATGACATCTTTGATGTTAGCTTTGCCAAATGGTGGTATAAGAAGAATAAAACACTGCAGGATGTGTTGTTGAAAAAAAAATTCATCGACTCAGTGGCCTCACACCAGCATCACATGACCCGGTCATCAATAATCCTTTAGGCTACATTAATCTTTAACGACGCTATCAAACTGAATAGCAGACACGACAAATGCATTACAACATCATCCACCGTCTCGTTTGTTTTGTGTTGAATGGGTCACATGACTAAAAATACATCATCGTTTTATTAATGTCTCAGCTTTCTCAGTTCACACGTTTTCAAATCTATCCACTTGGGAGAGCACTTTCGAAAAAAACTCCGTTTTCGCTGGACAAAAAAAAAAAACAAAAAAAAAAAACGCTGTCTCGGTGTGGACGGAAGGCCAAGACATAGAGAAAAAGATGCGTTTTCAAATTTATCCGGATTAATGTAGACGCAGCCCAAGTAAATAAAGTTAATAAACCATTGAGGGTTAAGCACAGGATGAGTACAGTGCATGCAGTCACATGATCACACATCCATGCTGTACATACAGTATTACCCTATAATGTCACGTACATCTCTGTGCAGCAAATATAGAGACGAGTAGAAAGAAACAGAGAGAGTCCAAATATGTGATAAGAGAAGAGAATATATATAATTTAACAGCATTCATTCTCCTTTTTTCCTCATCCAGATTAAGACTCGTCATCATTCCCTTTTACTCATCACTTAAAAGGCCTGATGAGGGTTGGGACAAAACCATGTGGGTCTGTGTCATGCTTACGAGGGCAATTAGCCTGCAAAATGTCAGCGAGATCCTGGCGTGTGCGTGGGGACATGCTGTGCTCATGGGGTGCAGCAAGACTGGCATCTCAGTCAAGCTGCAGAACTAGAACTGAACTCAGACATGAATGTGTCTGTATAAAGCGAGAGAGGAAAGAGAGAAAAGCGAGTGTGTAAGACTTTAATACTCACACAGAGAGTAGAGTTCTGCAAGTCTTCCACTCGCCGCCACTGATCGCACTTCCGCTGCAATGAAGTCGTCAGTGTCGATCGCACAGCCTGCGTCCTGCGGCAGATACAGTCACATATGGGAATGCTTTCTCTTACATACAGGCATGGGGAAAAGAAAATACTATATGTTTTTTATTTATGAGGGCCTAAATAAAAACTGTGTGATCTTTGTCAACTTCTGCAAAACAAGCAAAATTTCTCTGAAACGATGTGAGAGACTGATAAATAACATTGACTTCAGGTTATTGTTACTAAAGGTGGTTCTATAGGTTACTGAATTATAGCGTGTACTTATTTCTTCACCACCGGGTTTCTGAATGTTGACCACATTATGAAATCTGTTGTGTTATTTTTTTGTGTTGTTGCCTCCTGAGGTTATTTGTTTGTTTATAGAAGTTGTTATTTAGGCCCTCATGAACTGAATTAGGGTGTACTTTCTATATCCCAGGACATACACATTGGTGAGAGTGATATGTCAGAATATACAGTCGCCTCTGAATATTAGAATGGCAGGGCAAATTCTTTTGTTTCTGCTATACACCGAAGACATTTGGGTTTGAGATCAAAAGATGAATATGAGATGACGGAGACGGATTTCAGCTTTTCATTTCCTTTTCCTACAAGAAGCTTTCGTTTCAATATTTTCCTGTGACAATGGAGTTGATAATGTATTTACGCCATAACCATAACAGTACAACATTTAATATTTTTAAGATTATTCATTCGATTAACAATCATAATAGACACCATAGTAGTACAACAGCTACAGTACTCATAGACATTAACAATATTTATCAATATTATGTTGTCATATCGCCCAGCCGTATACACATGTGGTTACTATTGTTATTGTGTATTATGTCCATTAAGGAATGGGATATGAAGTAAAAAGTCATCTTCTATACACAGCTAATACATGGAGCCACTTCTTGCTTGGGAAGAAAGTATTTCTATCGTGGCACAACTTGCTAATTTACGACGGTGTTTTAGTGCCACGTAAAAAAAAAAATTAATTAGATAAATTAAGATTACGAGAATAAAGTCATAATGTTTTGAGAATGAAGTCAAAATTACGAGAATCAGTGTGCTTGGTGCTTTTTTTGAGGTAAAAAGTTGCTAAAGGAGTCTGAGAAGTGGACCAGAGCGGTCTCTGTTAAAATGAGTGAGCGAATAGCAGGAGGGGGAGGGGCTGCAGCAGGGATTGTATTCGTGTTCTATTGAAAAGAAACATTTAAAAGTTATTTAGCGATTCCGTATTTATAATTCAAGCACTTTCTAAGCACTAGATAGAAAGCTGACCAAGTTTTTTTTTTTATTTTTTTTTTTTATTACTTACATATCAAAAAGCCAAATTCAAGCACTTAAGGCACATTGTACGGACCCTGATTTTAGTGTTAGCTCGTTTGGTAGTAAACAGGAAATCTTTAAACATTAAGGTAAAGAATTTAGGTTAAATGAAGTGTCACTAACCTTTGTGTACTCCGCGAAAGCAGCGAGATGTGTCGTTTTAGCGAAAATAGTATCGACTGCCGCACATACCGCACATTACTTACGGTAACTGACGGCATACCGTGTTGGCGGTATTTTGAAGCTTTAGTATCGCGATACTACCGTAGTACCGGTATACCGTGCAACCCTAGTACACACACAAGCCATTACCTTAAGAGCGACACGGGCGCTGTCCACTGAGGAGAAAGTAGGCAGCACGTAGGTGGAGTAAGTGTCAACATCAAGATGCACGTTCAGATCTTGCATGGCCTTCAGCACCTCCAGAGTACCTGAACGAAATCAGAGCAGGACAACAGCAATCAGAAACAGCAGATCTGCAAGAACAGCATTTATGCCATGAAATCAATTTTGATCAACTTGCTCATTAAAGAACAAGTTCAACTTCTTACTAAGAAACGCTCAGAGGTTCCGTGTGCTTCATCGAGGGAGGGACCATGCACAGTCCATGATGCTACATGAGGATTGCTACCATGTACTCTGACATGTAAAAGCTGACACACACACACACACACACACACACACACACACACACACACACACACACAGGCTAAAATCACTTTAATCGGAATATTAATCAGGCAGCATTCTGCTTCACCAAGATCTCCAGCAGTGCCTCGTGCTCCAGGCTCAAGCAGGGCCTCATACATATAGAAGAGTGCAAACTACACATGAGTGTGTGTGTGTGTGTGTGTGTGTGTGTGTGTGTGTGTGTGTGTGATAAGTCAGTGTGCAGATATATCCATGAGAGAGGTTATAAGTGCATGAAGCACATGAACTAGCAATTCCTGCTGTTTACATTCTGCAACCTGGACTTCAGTGCTCTGTATCCTAACACCCTGGGGAAACGCGTTCACCTGGCAGGTCCTCGCACTTTCTCTCTCGCCACACAGCTGAATAAAACATAAGAGGTGCTTTTATCTGCCATTAAACCTCACATCTGGTAAACAGAAATGAACCGGGATATCCATCCCTCCATCTGACTCCGTCCATTCATGTTCCTTCGCGGCGCGATGCTTCTCCACTTTCAAGAAAAAAGCCAACAGTTGATCAGACACTTCTTCCTCAATGGAACCTGAGAGCCTGCCATCAATTCATTCCTGTTTTATGAAAGGAGCACACCTGCTTTCCTTATTAATAATCCAGAACCCCATTTCTCATCCATATATAATGTGGCTCAAAGACCGTCAAGCGAACAGGAACACGTGAATGGGGCTGCAAAGGGGAAAAAGGGAAAAGCAGCAGCAGTATAGCCAAGCTGGCCGAATCAGCAGATTTTCTTTTTTTTTCCCCCCTTCGGATCTCAGGAGAGTGTACAAGTGGGCTTTTTACGGCATTAGGAGTTCAGCAAATTCTCAGATGACTCTCAGGTTTCTGTTTGCCAGGTTTCATGACCAAACTGCAAATGGAGGATGTGACCAAGATAGTAAAGAGGCTCCTCCACTGGAGAATACAGAAAGACCAGAGCTCAGCCTGCAAATATAAAACGTAGCCGTTAAATACATACAGTATGGCTGACTCAAAAGCAGAGCAGCGTAAAGTAAAATATCCCTATCAACAGAGTAACCTAAAATGCACTGAGCAACACTACAAACTCAATCTGCATTGGGTTTAAACTTCTCATTTTAACATATAAAGCGTGGCACGATCTTGCTCCTGTCTCTCTCTCTCTCTCTCTCTCTGAACTTCTCCATCCCTACATCCCTACCGTCTCGCTCTCTCCATTCCTCTGATACTGGTCTACTCTCTACTCCTCACACATCCAAGTCTTCTATGGGTGGCCATTCTCTTATTGCTGCTGCTCCCAAGCTCTGGAACGCCTTGCCTCAATACGTCCGTGAACGTTCAACTCTTTCATCGTTTAAATCTAAATTTAAGACCCACCTATTCACACTACACTACCATACTGCCAGCCCTTGGTTAATCCTCACTTCCACTTTCTTCTATCATTTCCTGTTCTATTTGCATTTTAAATTTTAGCTTTGTTTTTTTTTTCCTGTTTGTTTCCCTATTATTGTATTTCCTGTCTTCTTTATGTTGTTTTATGCTTATAATATTTTATTGTGTAAAGCAACCATGGGCCTGAGAAAGGCACTATATAAAAGAAAATTATTATTATTATTATTATTATTATTATTATTACTACAAGAGAAGGAACATTAAACATAATCCTCACATTATATAAATAGGCTAATCATGGAGAGGAAAAGCTCAGAATGCAGATTCCACTATGCAAAAGACCAGAATCTAGCAGTCACTAGTGTTTACATAAAAACGCAATGCTCGTCAACTGCCTGCTGATAATGGTGGCTTTATTTATAGATGAAGTGTATGAAGTGGCTTTAGGTATAGATGAATCCCAATAGCACCTGATGCAGCAGTGCTTTAGTCCTTTAGCTCAGTCCCTCCAGGATTTAGCAATCGCAGAAATTAACACAAAATCAAGTAAACGCCGCAATATTCAGAGGACCTTGCCATTTTTTTTTTTTTTTCCCCTTCAAAATTACCGCAGATTTGGGCCAAGAGGCGCCATGTGACATCACCACAACGTGCATTCAGCCAAAACCCTCTTCGATTCACGTGCGTCGAACACGAGTACAGCTAAAAGGTCTCATGGACCAACAAACATCACTGCGAAAGTGCAAAAAAAAAAATTCAAATAGTTTTCTGCCATAAAGCACAAACTCACAAATCGCAAGTTTTGAAAAAAGCCGCAGCAAAATCAGGCATCTTTTGGCCACAACAATCACCAAAAAAAATAAACTCTTGTACGGACTGTTTAATATGTCCAGCTCTCATATTATAAAAGGTCTAAAGATTAAAGGACACAACAGGAGCGAAGCAGACCATGCACTTCTTTTGTCCTTGAGACGCTCTACCACCACATCCTCACTATTTGAGTGAAACATCAACTGAAATCACTGCTGATGGGCCAAGACTGCTTCTGGTCTGGCTCAGGATTTGAACAGGCTGAGATATAAAATACGCATATAAGCGAATGTAGAGATAGACAGAACAGGCAGATGACAAAAGGAGGAAGAAGTTTCATGTTTCCTTCTGTCTGACAGGCGAAGCGGGTTTCTAACGCGGAGCTAAAAGCTGTCTGAGGGTGAAGAGGAAGGCCAGTGCGTGTTTCTCACACCGTGTCACAGGCAACGCACCGCCTCCGCTGATCCACAGTGACAAGCGCTGTTCGCTTGCGGCTGGCGAGATAGCACTAGCATATGCTTCTGCAAACCCGCCTGCCTAAATCCACACCTCATCAAAATGCAAACTTTTCCCTTCTCTTCTCTCTCTTTCATTTGTTTTTCTGGAGGGGTGGGGGGGGGGTTGTGCGGCGCCTGCCCGCTAGTGACACCTGTGGACGTAAAGTGACGTGGCGCTTAATATTTCATGGCCATGCACAGCGGTGCGCGTAATCCAAAGTGAATTCCCTCAGAGCGCTCACATTTACATGAGACCCAGTCACTCTGAATTCCATCATATGAGCTTTACCATGGCACCCTCTCGCTCTCACACACACACACACACACACACACACACACACACACACACACACACACACACACACACACACACACACACACACACAGAGGGCTACTACCAGCAAATAAGTGTGAAACAAAGTTTGTCCTTCCTTAATGGCCCAATAATCTGTATTCTTGAAGAAATAAAATAAATAAATAAAATGCTATTCTTTTACAATATTCATATTTCCAAATATGACCAAAATATATAACCTTGCAGTCAGTCATGTCCTTAAATCAGACTGGCAGATAGATTCAGTACATTTTCTTTCAAGCGCCAGTTTCACATAAAGACTTTTCATATTTTTGAAAATCATATTGTCCATGTTTTGCAAACAATGTTTTAGCTTTAAAGTTGATCATACAATCTTCCTTTTGCTTCATAAACAGATTTACACAGAACACACAGAAATAGGATTAGAAATAGGTTAAAAAGCACAGAATTTAACCCTGTGGTAAAGCTCAGCCCCTGCAGTTAACTGCTCACACAGCCACTGGTTACACTGCAGGACACACACAAACACACACAGACACCATGACATCATTTCAGGCTACCGCACCAAAATCCTCTATTTTGTCTCTGACCAGTCTTTAATCTCCAACTACGCTGCTCCAAGGCAAACTGTAACGATTTTCCTTCTCTTTTTTTTTCTTTTTTCTTTTTTTTAAACACACCCACATACTACTACTGTCCTTTCAACATAATATATCCAAATCTAGGTTCACAATTATTTCAGAAGTTTGTCATTTTGATACGCAGTAGCTAACACTGAACACTGAGTAAGCGAAGTCAATCTGCTCAGATGAATAGCAGTCAGGACCTACCTGCTGTGTTTTTGTCTTTCTGATGCTTGGTTAAAAGGGGCCAGAAGTAGTGAGGCCTGATGGGAAGTCCTTCTTCCTTCATCTTCTTCATCACCTCTACTGCCATAGCTGTGTATAAGAGAAGACATTAATATTGTTTTTTAGAATTTTTTGACACATAGCATGAGGCCAAGTCTGCACAGGAAAGTTAAATATGAGGCAGCCTCAAAGTACGCACACGCATATTTAAAAAAAAGAAAAATAAATAAATAAATAAATCACTGAATTGGAAAAAGGATCACCCCCTTGCCTTAATTTTTTAATTACAGCCTTTAGTCTGTTGGGATATGTCTCTACTGACTTTGCAATATTTGCCCACTCTTCTTTGCAGAACTGCAAAAGTTCAGTTAAATGTAATGCTGACCGTTTGTGGACTGCAGTCTTCAGGTCATTCCACAGATTTTCAATGGGGTTTAAGTCTGGGCTCTGACTAGGCCATGCAAGGACATTCACCTTTTTCTCCTTCAACCACTGTGTGGTCAGTTTTGCTGTGTGCTTTGGGTCATTGTCATGTTGGAAGGTAAACCTTCTTCCCATTGACAACTTTCTGGCAGAGGGCAGCAGATTTTCCTCAATAATTTGACAGTATTTTGCCCCACCCATTTTCCTTCTATCCTGACAAGTGCTCCAGTCCCTGCTGCAGAGAAACACCCCCATAACAGGATATTACCACCTCCATGTTTTACTGTAGGAATGGTGTTATTTGGATGTTGAGCTGTATTGGATTTCCACCAGACATATCGTTTGGTGTTGAGGCCAAATAATTCATCTGACCATAACACCTTTTTCCACATGGCCTCAGAATCTTCAAGGTGCGTTTTGGCAAAGCTCAGTCGTGGGTGGCTTTGTGATATTATTGTCACATGCACACAATGACCACTCTTTGTCATAAATTCCTGCAACTGCTTCAGAGTTGCTGTAGGCCTCTTGGTAGCCTCTCTGACCAGTTTCCTCCTGGCCCTTTCATCCAGTTTGGAGCGATGTCCTGATCCAGGGAGGGTCTGTGTTGTACCAAATACCTTCCACTTCTTAATAATGGACTTGACTGTGCTTCTATGCATTGATAAAGCCTTTGAATTTTTTTTGTATCCATCTCCTGACTTGTGCCTGTTCACAACTTTATCCCGGAGATCTTTTGACAGTCCCTTGCCACCCATAGTTGATTGTTTGCTTCAGTTGCACTACAAAATGCTCCAGGAAAGCTCTTTTCATGCTGAGCTAATCAAAATGACCGCAGCTGATCACAGTTGAAAGTCAAATGGCTTTGTGTGCCATTGAGAAGGTGATTAGCTACACCTTATTGAGTTTATAAGTCATTTTTAGGAGGGGGGTGATCCTTTTTCCAACTCAGTGATTCTGTTTTTTTTTTGTTTTTTTCTGACATGTTGGCGTTATATCTTTCACTTGGATGTTATAAGTTGCACTGAGTAAATACAGCTGGATAAAACAAAAACTGTGTCTGTCTTCATTTTAGGCTGAAAAGCAACAAAATGTGATTATTTTAAAGGGGGTGAATCTTTGCTATACCCACTGTATGTACACACACATGCACGTGCATATACGCGCGCACACACACACTCAACACACACACCTGTGTTCTTGGACTCCAGAGAGCAATACAGTGTGAACTGCAGTGGTGAAGAGTGCAGGTTGGAATCCTTTAGTTGTGTGCAGAAAGTGACCAACTTTTCAGGGGGCTGTAGCAAAATTACACACATCAAATATTTTCACTGACACAGACAGAACCAAATAAATTTTCTAATGAACATATTTTCTAAAAAGGCTTTAAAAATGTTAATAGAAGTGTGTGACAGAAGTGTGTGACAGAAGTGCCAAAAACAATCATACATTACATTCTACAGTTACTTAACACAAGTATGAACCCATTTATGAATTTTGGCAGACTGGAGTTTCGTTAAAGCCACTGTTAAATTAGCTTCATGATTAGCCTCTTACTATTGGCTATAATTTCCATTTACAATCGCTGACAAGAGAAATGTCATGCTGGTCTTTTCTGATTAGAGATTTTTCCGCTGATGTTGTCGCCAACACTACTGCACTAACTGTTTCAAACTAGGAAGTGGAATTTGACGTGGCGAACACAGATGAGACGAGTTATACACACAGTGAAACGTCCCAGTGCGGTTAAAGGAAATATAAGCGCTCTTGGCACACTGCTCGTCCAATCAAATTAGTGGACCGGAAATAACTGTTCTATAATGTGTATTAAGTAGCAGACTAACACTTTAAACCATGCTGGCAGAAGCTATTGACTGTAGAACATCTAATAATATGTGCAGGTCCTCACCTTATTCATGTTCACACAGTGGCGGAGGAAGAAGTTGCCCATGTTTACAGATTCACCGTCTTGCAACTCTGTCTGTAGACCGGGGAAGGTTTTCAGCACAGTAAATGCAGTGTCCTCAAAGCCCTGGGTGGTCAGACTCAAACACAGGTTCATTGCATCTACACACACACACACACACACACACAAACTACATTTAGAAACTGCACAACAAGCTTAAAAACATTAATGCAAAACAGTCTAGTATCATATATCTATCTCTCTCTTTCTGCTTTTTATTCACAATGATTTTCAATGCTCCACAACAAATTAATCAGTCCCTACAGGATTTCGTACACATTTTTATTACTTTTCTGACCCCAAGGACTTGGATTGGGCTTTCGAATATATAAAAAGAGAACACTGAAAATAACTGAAAAATACAATTTCAACATTTCAATTCAAATTCAGCACCAAATAAAAATCTGTGAAATACATCAACATAAAATGTAAAAAATAAAATAAATAAAAACTTTACGTTTTAAACTGCGGTGAGTTTGCGTTATTTATTGCGATCGCAAAATCCTGGAGGGACTGAATAATAAATAAAAGAAATGACAAAGAGGTCAGAAAGGTGTTCAACATTACAGGCCAACACGACCGTACCTGGCACGTAGCCTCGCTCATGCCGCATGCACTCCACTATTTCAGGCACGTACTGCTGATGGCCAGCTTTAGCCAGACTGAACACCACCTGCATCAGGTCTCGGTCCATCAGATTGACATCTTTGCTCTGCGCCGTGTTCAGAGTCTGTGCAATATTCAGGAAAAACAGCAGACACAATATAACAAGAATGCAGGACCACACATACACTAAAAAAAATAAATAAATAAAAATTGATTTGTTTCTCAATGCAATTCCATTTAAGAGCAGCTTCAATTCTGCAGCATTTGCACATGTGCAGCCATTACATTACATTACATTACATAACCCCACATATTGACCAATGAGTATAGATGCTGCACTACATGACCTCTGAGCTCACACACACACACACACCTGATGCACAGTGGGTCGGCACAACAAAAAAGGGAGAAACAACGTCAGGCAGATTAAATTGTGAAGTGCAAAGCAACAAATTTGTCCAAAGCAAATGTGTAATATTATGTACTGAATATTAAATTCCTAATTACTGAACAAACTCCAACTAAACGGATGTGAGTGAGCCATGTCTGTACCCACCCGAAAAACTTGCCAATGACACATTACACACTTTTTTTTTTTTTTTTTTTAACCGATTTTATTTCAGCCACAAGTGAGTGATGAGTTGCTCTCAGCTGAACAGAAATGATAACTGATTATTTAACTAATCATTAATATTGCTAATTTCCTTCAACTCTGGGAGGACACACTGAGCTCTTGACTCCCTAATATGATTAGTGTTTTATACTAAGGTGTTTTGTTTTTTTTTCCAGGATAAGATGATGTACATTACAGCTCCCGTAGTATGCTAGACTAATGGAGGAACTGAATAAATATAGACACGATTTCTTACAAAATTGGTCAGAAAATTGCGACTGAGAATCTCAAGCCTAAGCAAAAAGATTCTATTTCTTCAAGTCCTATCACAATAATCAAATTTGTATCTAAATAAGTAAATGGTGACACCGGTGTTTAATTCCAAAACGAAATACTCTTCTTAATTATAATACGGAATGACTAACACCTCACCTCTTTGATTTTGGTCATGTTTCCCACTTCAGCATAAGCCAAGAGTAAAGCGAGGTAAGTGTCTGGGCCTGGCTCAATACCCGCCCCTCTCATGACTGACAGGATGTCTTCTGCACTCTCCATTTCTCTGTGCAAAAAAAAAAAAAAAAAAGGTAGCAGTGTTTATATTATAGACAGATGGGGAATATATATATATATATATATATCTCCCCGCTGGCTACCGAAAGAAGACTCACCCGGCTCTGCTGTGACCTGTCACCAGAGAGTTGAACACAGCCTCTGTGATGGGTAAGTCTTTGCTCTTCATGAAGCCAAGAATTTTACTGCAGACAGAGAGCTCTGGTCATGACTGTCATCTAACTGCAAACACTAGAATTCTCAAAGGCACAGCAAGCGGACATTCTATAGAGCGTTCATTTATACACTATATAGCCAAGAGTAAGTGGACGCTTGCCCATCACACCCATATATGCTTGTTGAACATCCCATTCCAGATTTAGTCCTCCTTTTCTGTTATAACGAGTCTACACTCTTCTGGGAAGGCTTTCCACTAGATTTTGAAGTGTGGCTGTGGGGGATTTGTGCTCATTCAGCCACAAGAACATTAGTGAGGTCAGCCACTGGCGTAGGGTGAGGAGGCCTGGGGTGCAGGCTGCATTCCAATTCATCCCAAAGGTGTTCAGTGGGGTTGAGGTCAGGGCTCTGTGCGGGGAACTAGAATTCTTCCACACAAACCTTGGCAGAGCATGTCTGCATGGAGCTCGCTTTGTACACAGGGGCATTGTCATGCTGGAACATGTTTGGGCCTCTTAGTTCCAGCGAAGGGAAACTGTAATGCTACAACACACAAAGACATTCTAGACAATTGTGTGCAACTTTGTGGCAACAGTTTGGAGAAGAACCACATACAGTGTGTGCTTGAAAGTTTGTGAACCATTTAGAATTTTCTATAGATCTGCATAACTATGACCTAAAACAATCAGATTTTCACAGTATTAGAAGTAGATAAAGAGAACCCGATTAAACAAATGAGAGAAAAATATTATAGTTGGTCATTTATTTATTGAGGAAAATCCAATATTACATATCTGTGAGTGGCAAAAGTATGTGAACCTTTGCTTTCGGTATCTGGTGTGACCCAGTTGTGCAGCAATAACTACAACTAAACGTTTTCGGTAACTGTTAATCAGTCCTGTACATCGGCTTGGAGGAATTTTAGCCCGTTCCTCAGTACAGAACAGCTTCAACTCTGGGATGTTGGTGGGTTTCCTCACATGAACTGCTTGCTTCAGGTCTTTCCACAACATTCCTATTGGATTAAGGTCAGGACTTTGACTTGGCCATTCCAAAACATTAACTTTATTCTTCTTTAACCATTCTTTGTTAGAACGACTTGTGTGTCTAGGGTCGTTGTCTTGCTGCATGAACCACTTCCTCTTCATGGACAGATATCCTGACATTTTCCTTTAGTATTCACTGGCTTAATTAAGAATTCATTGTTCCATCTAGGATAGCAAGTCATCCTGGCCCAGATGCAGCAAAACAGGCACAAACCATAATACTACCACCACTACATTTCACAAATGGGATAAGATTCTTGTGCTGGAATGCAGTATTTTCCTTTCTCCTTGCAACCCTGCCATGCGCACCATTGTTGTTCAGTGTTCTCCTGATGGTGGACTCATGAACATTAACATTAGCCAATGTGAAAGAGACCTTTAGTTGCTCAGAAGTTACCCTGGGTTCCTTTGTTACCTCACAGACTATTACACATCTTACTCTTGGAGTGATCTTTGTTTGTCAAGCACTCCTGGGGAGGGTAACAATGGTCTTGAATTTCCATGATTTGTACATAATCTGTCTGACTGTGGATTGGTGGAGTCCAAACTCTTTAGAGATGGTTTAGAGACACCTGACTCTAATTTCACCTTCAAATTAACTGCTAATCTTAGAGGTTCATATACTTTTGAAACTCACAGGTATGTAATATTGGATCATTTTTCCTCAACAAATAAACGACCAAGTATAATATTTTTGTCTCATTTGTTTAATTGGGTTCTCTTAGTCTGCTCTTAGGACTTGTGTAAAAAATGGAGTAAAAATCTGACGTTTTAGGTCACATTTATGCAGATATACAGTACTGTGCAAATGTTTTAGGCACATAAAGAGCTTTAAACAGTAGCAAATGAAACAAAGTCAACATTTAGTGTAGTACCAAATAAATAAATAAATAAAAATATTAGTCTCCGGTACAATGTGTGCAGTTTTATAAGGAAATGAGCTGGTAAGTTTTATTGAGCATCTTGTAGAACCAGCCACAGTTCTTCTGGAGACTTTGACATTCGCACTCGCTCCTTATTTTTGCAGCAAAACCCAGCAGCCTTCATTGTTTTTTTTTTTATCTGAAAAGTGTCTCTTACGTAGTATGCTGCTTTCTTTAATGAAACTAAAAAAGATAGGTGCCTAAAACTTTTGCACAGTACTGTGTAGAACATTCTAAAGGGTTCGCAAACTGTCAAGCACCACTGTATGGGTGTGATGGTCAGGCATCCATGTAGTTTTGGCCATATAGTGTAGCTTCATTCACATAAAAAAAAAAAAAAAAAAGACCATCCAGTATGAGTTGAAAATCCAGTCTCACCTCGCGCCTTCAATGTCACCATTTTGACAGTATGCTGCAATCAGTCTCTGATACGTCACCTGACAAGAAAGGATTATTTGATCAGTTCAGCCAACTTTAGCTCAAAAGCTGAGATGTGAAGTTACAAAGTTATACAATTACCAAAAATAAAAACGCTACTACTACAGCTTCTACTGCTACTACAACCACTACTACAACCACTACTAAACATAATGTTGAATTGGGGGCTCAATGAAGCTGATGCTACATACTGCATACATGTCTACATCTTAACTAAACCAGACCAGCGGCAGTGTTGCCTGCGGTGTACCCTGATGTTAAAATGCAGAACGAACACACAAAAAGCATAAAAGGTTGGCAGGTCTGCAATAGTTTTGATCTAAATTAGGACACCTCGACTTCCTAAATCCGAAAAACGGAAAAGTATACCTTCATTGGCCTAACATACAGTAACTCATCCCGCTGATATGTTCGTCTTTACTCCTCAGTGAGTTTACAAATCTAATCTGTCAAAACTTCACTCACTCTGTTGGGCTGCACATTGGCCGCTTCCATCTTGCCAAGAAAATCAGTGGGCGAGAAGTTGAACTCATTCTGCAGGTAGACTTTAAGCAGCGCGTTGTAATGGCTTACATCATACGTGGAACCTGGAACAAAAACCGTACAAAGAACTTACAGCTTTTTAACTCACAGGATATTTCCCCACACACGGATCCACGGGAGGGGGGGGTGGACTCAAACTTTTCCTTCGGTCGTGATCGGAGTTGTGATGGCTTGGGAAATCCTTTCACACTTATAGTCACAGTATATAAAATGTTATAAATGTATAAAAGTAGATAAAGGGTTATAGCATTGTAGTAAGTCTGGCTTCCTCAAAAAATTAACATCGTTTTGAACATTTACATAGTCCACCGTCAGCGATGATGTGTGCATTGATGGTAGATTGACAGCTGGTAATGTGAATTTTACTATGGCACAGAACCCACACCTTGAGCAATGCATTCTATTTTACTGTGTGAGGAAAAGCACATTTAGCAAGCTAGCAATAAATCATCTGTGTAAACTGATCGTTTTTGTTCGGCTCCTTATTTACTTAACATGAAACATGCTGTAAAATTGATGAATAGCTTGTGTTCTGTTAAACTGCAAAAGAGTACAGATTAACATAAAACCACATAAAACAATGGGCACTTTAAAATTAAAACTATATTTTTATATTTTATGTTAACGAATTTCACTGATTTTTCAGTATTCTATTTTATATACAGGTGCATCTCAATAAATTAGAATGTCGTGGAAAAGTTCGTTTATTTCAGTAATTCAACTCAAATTGTGAAACTCGTGTATTAAATAAATTCAATGCCACAGACTGAAGTAGTTTAAGTCTTTGGTTCTTTTAATTGTGATGATTTTGGCTCACATTTAACAAAAACCCACCAATTCACTATCTCAACAAATTAGAATATGGTGACATGCCAATCAGCTAATCAACTCAAAACACCTGCAAAGGTTTCCTGAGCCTTCAAAATGGTCTCTCAGTTTGGTTCACTAGGTAAGCCACAAACATTCATTGCCAAAGAAGCTGGCTGTTCACAGAGTGCTGTATCCAAGCATGTTAACAGAAAGTTGAGTGGAAGGAAAAAGTGTGGAAGAAAAGATGCACAACCAACCGAGAGAACCGCAGCCTTATGAGGATTGTCAAGCAAAATCGATTCAAGAATTTGAGTGAACTTCACAAGGAATGGACTGAGGCTGGGGTCAAGGCATCAAGAGCCACCACACACAGACGTGTCAAGGAATTTGGCTACAGTTGTCGTATTCCTCTTGTTAAGCCACTCCTGAACCACAGACAACGTCAGAGGCGTCTTACCTGGGCTAAGGAGAAGAAGAACTGGACTGTTGCCCAGTGGTCCAAAGTCCTCTTTTCAGATGAGAGCAAGTTTTGTATTTCATTTGGAAACCAAGGTCCTAGAGTCTGGAGGAAGGGTGGAGAAGCTCATAGCCCAAGTTGCTTGAAGTCCAGTGTTAAGTTTCCACAGTCTGTGATGATTTGGGGTGCAGTGTCATCTGCTGGGGTTGGTCCATTGTGTTTTTTGAAAACCAAAGTCACTGCACCCGTTTACCAAGAAATTTTGGAGCACTTCATGCTTCCTTCTGCTGACCAGCTTTTTGAAGATGCTGATTTCATTTTCCAGCAGGATCTGGCACCTGCCCACACTGCCAAAAGCACCAAAAGTTGGTTAAATGACCATGGTGTTGGTGTGCTTGACTGGCCAGCAAACTCACCAGACCTGAACCCCATAGAGAATCTATGGGGTATTGTCAAGAGGAAAATGAGAAACAAGAGACCAAAAAATGCAGATGAGCTGAAGGCCACTGTCAAAGAAACCTGAGCTTCCATACCACCTCAGCAGTGCCACAAACTGATCACCTCCATGCCACGCCGAATTGAGGCAGTAATTAAAGCAAAAGGAGCCCCTACCAAGTATTGAGTACATGTACAGTAAATGAACATACTTTCCAGAAGGCCAACAATTCACTAAAAATGTTTTTTTTATTGGTCTTATGAAGTATTCTAATTTGTTGAGATAGTGAATTGGTGGGTTTTTGTTAAATGTGAGCCAAAATCATCACAATTAAAAGAACCAAAGACTTAAACTACTTCAGTCTGTGTGCATTGAATTCATTTAATACACGAGTTTCACAATTTGAGTTGAATTACTGAAATAAATGAACTTTTCCACGACATTCTAATTTATTGAGATGCACCTGTATATTACAGTATTCTATTTTATATATTAGAGAGTCCAATGGTTTTTGAGGTCAGAAAAGTACAAATAAATAAATAAAAACCTCCATAAACAGCATCGCACATTTTGAAAAATGTCGCCACTAAATCAAGCATTTTTGGCCACAACAATTACTCAGTGAAATCCTCTAGGTCTGATTTCCTATTATAGGATAACAATACACCAATCAGAAGATTATTAAGCCTATGTCTAGTCATACAGTATTTGACTCAGACATATTTTCTTAATTTTTTGGTGGATAATTTCGCTTCGTTCTAGAAATAAATTTAAAAATATATATATATTAAAATGTTCTGCCAACAGAACAAGACTATTTCAAGTGTGAATTTAGTAAAAACGTCCAGAAACAGGTTTAATAATCTCATATTTGGTTTCTTGTTGTAATCATCTAATAGGAAATGCTAGATCGTTTTTGACTGGATTCAAGATATTTTAACTGGCTAAGATGAGGTTTTGTGCAGTGTGCTACTTTTCCAAACAGACTAACAGGGAATAAAGCAGAATAAAGCAGAGAGCCTCTTACCCAACTCCTGTAGCTTCTCCCAGATGCGGTGGGCCAGCTGACTGCGCTCTTCAAGGGGCATCTCGGGCAGCAGTGAGCCACAGCTCCTCAACAGCAGCAGGGCCTGATTGCTACTGGGGTATCCTAGTGAGAGAAATCAGTTTTCCTAATAGTAAATAAAGAGGTCTACGGCTGTTAAAAGGGCGACACCATTCTGGCCAGACCACATTCAACTGAAAAAGTGTATACAGTAAGACCCCCGTATCCGCGTGAGATAAATTCCAAGCCCCCCGCCGGATGCCTGAAACCCCGGAGAGTAGCGAACATTATATACCTTACATACCTACGATAAAGTTTAATTTATAAATTAGGCACAATAAGGGATTAACAATAATAACTAATAATAAAATAGAACAATTATAATAAAAGCTAAGTGAATGTGGTCTCTCTCTCTCTCTCGCTCTCTAAGATATTTAATGTACTGTACTCATCCTTCGTCTTTGTTCTTCTTCTACGCTGGACAAAGGGATGATTAATGTTCCAGGCAGGATTTCATCATGCAATTTAAATTATGAACGTTTACTGTATTTCTGGAATTTTCCATTTAATTTTTTCTGACTGCGGTCAACCATGCTTAAGTGAAACCGCAGTAACTGAAACAGTGGATACGGGGGTTTTACTGTAATATCTAATGTGTGATGTTGCACAACATGTGCCACAATTATGGCATTTGCAAGAGGTGTGTACAATTACGCTGTACCTGTTCGACAGATGTCATGAAAGATGCGCTGAATCAATGTTTTGGTGACTCGACCGGTCCGTCTGACCGAGCTGTCTAGTTTAGCGAGAGCCCAGTCGAACTGCTGGGCCTGCTTGGTGCGTAAAGCGATACTAGGTTCATCTTTCGCCACACCTTTCCTCTCAGCGGCTGCACTGAAACACCGCAGACCCAGAGAGGACCAAGCAGACCTGAAGAAGATGAAAATTTTATTTATTACACATATACACTACAGCACAGTGAAATTCTTTTCTTCGTATATCCCAGCTTGTTAGGAAGGGCTCAGAGCGCAGGGTGAAGACCGACTGGACACAGGTGGTGTTTTATTAGTATCATATGGCCTTATTTAGCCGTTATGTTTCCTGCAATACATTCAATTGTATTTGTATAGCTCTTTTAACAATGGACATTGTCACAAAGCAGCTTTACATAAATGTAAAAAAAAAAAAAAACACACACACACACATATATATATATATATATATATATATATATATATATATATATATATATATATATATATATATATATATATATATATATATATATAAACCAATTTCCATACCGCTCATCCTACACAGGGTTGCGGGGAGCCTGGAGCCCATCCCAGGGAACTTGAGGCACAAGGTGGGGGCAGGGTGCCAATTCATCACAGGGCATCAGACAATTTGGAAATGCCTACAGTCTACAATTCATGCCTTTGGACTGGGGGAGGAAACTGGAGTACCCAGATGAAACCCCCAATGCATTGGGGGGGGGGGGGGGGAGGGGGGGGGAGTCGAACCCCCAACCCCAAAGGTGGGAGGCAAACCTGCTAAACACTAAGCCACCATGCCCCCTGGATTTGACATTATGAACTATACTTTACCCAATGGAAAGATTAATATAAATCATAGAATGAGTGAGTTATGACATGAACATGTAGGATTTGGTCCTTATAGCCACATCCTTAAACTACAGAAGCACCCATTCAAGTCTGATACTGGCCTAAAATGCTGGATCTCTTTTGGATTTAGAATTTGATATTTTCCTGTTCGAGTCACTGGTGTGTTTTATGCCATCATCACGTGTGCAATGTTGACTGACTTGAAATAGATTTTGCACATCTTGTGTTAAAGCCTGTTGCCATTGTACGCAACTCTGAGGTTGTGCATAACTCTGCAACAGAATCTTGCAGTGCGTCAGTTCGGTATCAGAACCGAACCAGTTCTCATCGGACAGTCAGGTTAAAAAATCACGTGCGTGTGATGGTGAATGAATGACCTTGACCAAATGACCTGATAAACCTACAGCAACAGACATCACTAATATATTCCTCTAAGAAAGACTGATTTGTCTTCAAGAAAATTGTTTTAAAAATAAAACAACGCTACCAGTACCCACTGTAAGCAGAAAGGGGTCATGGAATTCAAACAGGGTGGAAAAACTGAACGGAAATCTAGTCACGATCTGCAGAGTGCTGAGACGAGTGATGTGAAGTTCTAAGTGGAGACATTCCAACTTTTTCTAAACTCTGTCTTGCAGAAGATGCTTCTGCTTGAGAAGGTAGGCCTCGGCTTAATCTCAACAGCTCTACATACAGTAAGTTGGAACTACTGTGAGGGTAGAAGCCATTAATTCACATCCAGGATAATACAAGTTTACACAAGCTGCATGATTTCAGGTAAGTCTGGGGTTAAGTCCCACATGGCTCCCTATCTGACTTATAATACGCTACACAGAATGAAAAATCCATTGTATCATCACTACTATAACATGCATGTGAGACTCAGATCATATGTTTTTTTGTTTGTTTGTTTTATAACACGGCACTGAATCAAATCCTAAACGAACACGATGTTTCAAATGGTCCGCGTTGACATGCAAGATGATTTTACCGTAAATCGGTATCAGTACACAGCATTGTCCCCCAAAGCTCAATGACAACTGCGTGCTCCCAAACAAGCATGGCTATCCGGCATGCTAACCTACCTGCTCGCACCCACACATCTTAAAGCGATTTGTCTCGGACAAGCTTCGATTCCTCTCCCGCCGACTGATCTGCTGTATAAGCGATTAACCGGCGGTCCATGACTGTTTATCTTTACTCGTAGCAAAGGAGAAGCTGAGAGTTTCAGCAGCCGAGTAGATCTTAAGAGCGCAGCCATGTTTAACCTGCAAAAGAATGGAAGAAGGACATCCGTACCACGTGACAGGTCATAGGGCACTGGACGAGCCCATTAGACGCAATCTATTGGGGGGGGGACCTGCTTTCTTTAGTAAGCGTTTGTGATATTGTGATCGTCGGTGAGACTCTTTTCATTTTTTACCGGTTAGTAAAGTGATATGAGTGTTTCGTTTCACTTGGGGTTTATTTAAAGTAACACTTTCGCTACCTCTTGCATGTTTATGTGTGTACACATAACCCCTGACGGCGTAAAGGAAATGTACAATTAGGAACTTTACGAAGAGCTCAGACGCTTGCAAGTCTCTGGGGTTTTTCATTGGCTATGTGTTCCAGACGCATTCGTTCATTCATTCATTCATTGTTTGTTTAACAAGCACATTTAAATGAATATTTACTACCTATGCACTATACTATATTACTATACTATTAGTACTGTTAATACTCAATATTATAACCACAGTTCATGTCTGTACAATTTCTTATTCATTAACAAACAGCACTTAGCCAAGTCTAGGGGAAATAACATAGGGCTATAGTTTACTTAAATAATCAAAAACTACTGTATTAAAATAGTATGCCTAAATAGTACATTATATTATTTATTAGAGTAGTATTCTTACTATACACACACACACACACACACACACACACACTATATGGCCAAAAGTTTGCGGACACTTGACCATCACACCCATATGTGCTTGAATATCACATTCCAGATTTAGTCCCTTCTTTGCTGTTCTAATAACCTCCACTCTTCTGGGAAGGCTTTCCGCTAGATTTTGGAGCGTTGTTGTGTGGAATTTGTTTAATCTGGAAAAGGAGTTGGGAAAGGAGTTATCACTTGGATTAGCAGCATCATCCACTGGATTATCCATCATCTTTGTCTCATCACCTGAGGTAAAAAAAAAAAAAAAAAAAAAAAATACTTTTAGTGGGGCATTTAAACATTTTTAAACTTTGTCTGCCGTTATCTGTACAGAGTGTGTTTTGATGATGTGATGGAGCAGGAGTCTATGACTTCACTTGTGACTACTGTACATTTTTACACACGCATTAACAGACTGCTCATCACACAAGTCTAATGTACAGTTTTAAGCCTGCCAACCTGTAATATATTTCATACACTTAACCTGTACAGAAATCTTAGTCTGTAAATAACTTGGAGATCTATTTATATGGATGTATATTGTTTATTCCCTCTTATTTGTGGTGTATATTGTGAGTTTATTGCGCATGTTTTAAAGTCTTGGGAACTGTAAAGTCTTAGTCCTCCATGTAGCTCTTGTTTCGTGACACCAAATTTCCCCTTGAGGATCAATAAAATACTCTCTATCTATCTATCTGGTCTATCTAATCTATCTATATATCTATCTCTAGACTATGGCATGGAATTAGCTAAAAATGCGATCAAATCGTGATATTCGTTGCATGAGCAAATTATACTCAGCTTGCAAAGGTTTACACATCTTTAAGCAGACTGACCGCACTGGTTAAACTGGCTCCTTACCCAGCATGATCTTTGCAGGCAGCCAAGACAAAATTCGAAAGTAAATGTAACAAAATAAAAACCTTTCCACATTTCTATCCGTTTCAATAAAATAGATTTATGTTTTCTTAAAGTTTAGACGTCAAAGTATATTGTTTTACTACTGGGAACTATTGAATGTTTTCCAGAACTCAGCCATATTGACATCCGGTGGGTTTTTCCGTGACGCCTCAGGAATTCCCTACTTCTGCTTTCACTGAAGCACCGACTTTAATAAGAATTCATCAGCAAAGTTCGTTTGTCCGTAATTGTGAGGAACAAAACTTTAATTTTTTTTAAAAAACGTTTCTTCTTGCCTACAGCAAACCTTTTAATAGAGCTTTTTTCACCTGCTAGCTAATAGTAAAGTGTAGTGTAGAAATGTGTAATTTCATTTAACTACAATAAAAGAAGCTGTGGTCCAGTAATGAGCCTACAATGAGATTCATCTGACTGCAGAGAATCGTAAATGAGACCAAATTTTTTCTTCTTTTTTTTTTTTTTTTTTTTTTTGGAAGCCGATTTGCTCTAGCTGTGAAGTCTGAAAAGGTCAGGCAGGTGGGGTGTTGCCCGGCCCAAACCGATGCCCCACCAGGTCACTGTGTCTCGTGCTGGACATCAGGGCCAGGGGGCTCCATTATGTCTGACAAATTGCAGGCTGCACTCATTTTCAAAGTGGGCACCAAACACACACTCAAGCAGCACAGCGTAACCCTCACAGCAGCAGCCAGCCGACGGGCGACGTGGAACAGGCACTGCCTGCCAGGCACGTTTGTCTGGCTCCTACTGAGCAAGTCACCCGCTGCCCCAGACCGCCCCTGTCTGTCAGACCCCCCGTCCATCACGACCTCCTGCTGGGCTGTGAGCAGGTTGATCCGAGACCAATGCAAGGCTTCTGGAGTAGCATCAGTGCGTATGAACAAGGCTATCATAATTCATAATACAAGACTGAAATATTTGAAACCAAGAGAGTACATGTCCAATACCTTGAATATTTAATATCCAAGATTCTGCACTATTTCTAGCTCCCTATTTAAGCAAATTTGTGATATCGACCATGTTGACCAGATTTTCCTCATGCCTAATCTCTTCTATTGAATCATGCGTTCAGACGACACTCTGATGGGTTTGATCTAAAATGGATCATAAGGTTTTGCACAAACTTGTGGAGTCCATGCCAGCTCGAGTAAAGCAAACTGGGGACGTACCAGATACTAATCGACTCTGAAATTCATGTGAATGTTTCAAACATTCTACTTTTCACTCAAGTTGTCAATAATATAATTTGTAATGAATGTTGTTGTATTCAATTAGAAAGGAATGCAAAATTTTCACTTTCACAGCTCTCAGACTTTTGGACTCCACTGTATGTGCCATCTGTTCCCAGGTTATATCAGGATTTGGTGGTGTATGAGAAATATACAGTATGAATTTAAAATGATCAGTAGGATCATTGTAAATCCTGCGTCATGCTTCTCAACTGTGATAGTCAATATATGATGCAATCAGGCTTATCAGTATGTGGAGCTCATGGAAATTTTGTTAGCAGTTGATGCCAAGTGTAATTTTTTGTGTAACTTTAGAGTCTTTTCTTAATATTTTTTTACTAACACATCATTTACTGTTCTCCAACTTTACACATCAGTAGTACTGTGCTGTACCTGGGTGTGTTATTTATGGCATCATTATATATAATGGCAGCATAAGATTAACAGTATAATGCTGTTTTCACACCTGGCATTTTTTTTTTTTTAATCTTCTGACCAATCAGGTTGCAGCTCTGGCTGGGGGAGCGCTGGTCTTGGGGGGATGGGGGGTTCCAGTGGAACTTTAAAAAAAAAAATACAACATTTTGAATCAAAACTATTTCATCGCCAGTATTTCCAAGACCAAGATAGTTCCAACAGTCCTCACTGCAGAAACAATAGTCCAGGGGGTGGAGCTGGATCTGATCCAACTCCTCCCATAAGCCTAACTCTAAACCTAACCTCTAACCTTCACCCACACAATGATGTACAACATGAAACAACTTATTTAACACATTTATTCAGCCTGAAACACACTGAATTGTCTCTGCGCATTTTAATTTTGGCTGGACTCTGCCCAGGTAGGAGGAGCTTGATCAGGTCTGACTCCACCCCCTGGACTTTTCTGTTCTGCATTGAAGGGCACTTGAATATTCCAGTGTCGGCACCAAGATACTAAAGAAAACAACTTGGCTATTTTTGGGACATTCACTGCTACATGATGTGATGCGGATATTCGTTGTTATTGTTACACCAATCATAATCTTTATTGCTAATAAATTTAATCTAGAAACACTATATGGCTAAAAGTATGTGGACACCTGACCATCACACCTATAATGTGGTTCTTCCCCAAACTGTTGCCACAAAGTTGAAAGCACACAATTTTCTAAAATGTCTTTGAATGCTGTAGCATTAGGATTTCCTCATTAGAACTAAGAGGCCCAAACCTGTTCCAGCATGACAATGACCACAAAGTGAGGTTTATGAAGACATGGTTTGTCAAGGTTGGTGTGGAAGAAATCAAGTGGCCTGTAAAGAGCCCTGTGACCTTAACCTCACCGAACAATTTCGGAATGAACTGGAACACCAACTTCTCACCGGGCCTCCTCATCCATCATCAGTGCACAACCTCTTGTGCTCTTGTGGCTGAATGAGCAAATCCTCACAGACATGCTCCAAAATTTTGTGGAAAGCCTTCCCAGAAGAGTGGAGGTTATTATAACAGCAAAGGGGAAACGACTCCATATTAATGCCCATGGTTGTGGTATGGGATGTTCACATACATTTGCCATATACAGTAGTCTATGTAACAATAATATTTTAATATTATATATCAGTTAAACACAAGCTCGACTTATTAGTTCTCAATCACTAGACATTTCTCCTGATGCCACTTTGTTATTGTGACCAAGCCGAACTGAAGACAAGAAGTCATCAGAGGTCAAGTGTCACTTATCCCAGACATTGAGGTGTGTATTCATTTTGGGAGAATCTTACACTAGAGGATAGAAGAAATGATTCCCATATAACTTGTACAGTACGTCTCCAACAGATATCATTAATATTTTACCGAATGCACACGGAAATGAATTCACACAACATGAACAGGGTCCTGTGAAACCTAATGAATTGCTTGTGAACCTCTACTAGCTAGTGAACCTGTCTGTGTGAGTGTTCTGCTCTACGGAGTAGAGAGAATCTGCACTCTGTCGGAAGTGTGTGCTTTCTCGGCAGCCACGAGAGCTAAAAGCAGGGAGCTCAGGGGAGGAAACATCTCAAGGTCACTAAATTATAAAGGAGAGAAGAGAAGGTGAGCTGAGCACTGAAGCTCGTTCTTCCCTCCCGTGTTTTTTATTTATTTATTTATTTATTTTTTTTTTTTTGCTGAATGAAATGCCATAACTTTTTCTACAGCATGAATGCATTTGTTAGCAATCTTTTATTCATCATGCTAATCTATTATTTACTGATTATATCCACTTCTCTACTTAAGATTTTTGCTGGTCTTTTTATTTCTTGCGCTCTAAATGAAAACCATGTCATACACTGTTATCATATTCATTTTTCAAATTGTTGGTAGAAAAATGTAATAATAATAATAATTCAGCTGCAGCATGGCATTATATTCAAAACTGACCAACCAAATTACCCCGGCACAGCTTGACCAGTACCAGCAACCTAGCATTGAAAGCCATCTACATGTTCAATATCCATGCAAGGCATGAAATTATTTGACACAGCTTTAACCTGTTTGCATACAGTTTTTATTCCCAAATCCCAACAATTGATTTAGGGTCATATTTACATATTATTCCTCTAGTCCTCTTTGATCTGGGTAAAAATGTATTGTGAAGGGTCATGGGGAGCCTGGAGCCTACCCCAGGGAACTTGGTTCACGAGGCGGGGGACACCCTGGATGGGGTGCCGACCCATCGCAGGGCACAATCACACATATTCACACACTTCGAACAATTTGGAAATGCCAATCAGCCTACAACACATGTCGTTGGACTGGGGGAGGAAATCAGAGGAAACTCCATGCACACTGGGCAGAGGCAGGAGTCGAACCCCCAACCCTGGAGGTGCGAGGCAAACGTGAGGTGCTAACCACTAAGCCACCGGCTACTACAGTACTGTGCAAAAGTTTTAGGCACCCTATTTATTTTAGTTCAAACTTTATAATTTATTATTTTATGACTTGTACATTATCAAGTCAGTACAAAAAACATTTTAGATTCCCAAACATTAGTTTTCTAGCACAAAATTAAATGTTACAGAAAAATGTTTGTACGTCATTAAAGAAAGCGGCATATTACGTAAGAGACACTTTTCAGATAATAAACACAATGAAAGCTGCTGGGTTTTGCTGCAGAAATAAGAAGCGAGTGCGAAAGTCAAAGTGTCCAGAAGAACTGTGTCTGGTTCTGCAAGATGCTCAGTAAAACTTACCAGCTCATTTCCTTATAAAACTGCACACATTGTACCGGAGACTACTATTTTTAATTTTATTTTTTTGTCACACCAAATATTGACTTTGTTTCATTTACTACTGTTTACTGCTCTTTACGGTATTTTTTTTAAAAACACAGAAACATTTCATTTCATTATTTTGAAGGCATCTTTGCTCTACAGCATTTCTTTGCGTGCGCCTAATACATTTGCACAGTACTGTATATATTTTGCCAGTTCTCATGCACGTTATATTTGAAATAAAGCTCTGTCACTGTAGAGTTAAAGTGCAGTTAACATCATCTTTAATTTAAGGCGATTTACATTAGGTGTAAGTACATGTAGTACATACAGTATATTAGGTGAACCATATACAAATTATAGACCTTTTTTTACACATAGCCCCTTATTTCAGGGGACCAATTATCCAAATACAGACTTAATAATGACTCCTACATGGTTTAATTGACATGGATGTACGTATATACACCGAAACGAATGCTTTTACACTTCAGAGAGTTTGTCACAAGACAACATCCACTCATATGCCTCAAGAACAAAAAAGAAAAAATAAGTCAGTGTGTACAGTAAAATAGGATTTTAACAAATGTAAGCTGAAACATCTGAAACAAAATGTGTCCAATAACTTTTGCACTTCAAATACTATGATGCAAATTGCAAACACGTTATCAGATAAGAAATTACAGCCTACAAAATAACAACCTGGTCAGCAGCAGTGAAATAACAGATAAACAAAACCTCAGTGGCCATGCGCAGGTTGACGACGTGGCATCAGCATTTTCAAAAACAGATGTCTTTCCTGTCCACACAAAAGTTTTGAAATCTCTTCACCTTTTAAAGGTCTTTTTGAAAAGCGCTGTTTCCTGTGACCCCTAATGTCTTTTTTGTGTAGACAGGAGACTTTAAATTTTTATTTTTTTTTTAAAAATATCCTTATACATGTGGATGGGCCCAAGAGGATTTGTCCATGTCTAGACATTTCAAGGAGTGTGAGAGTGTGAATGTGTTGATAGGAGCAATACTCTCCCTAGTGAAAAGAGTGTTGTTTCTCAGAGATCCCTGTGAACCAAAGTGTCACACATGTGAGGATGGAAGGCAGAACTGGTGGCAAGAAATGACACTGCAGACATAGCAAAGGCCCCAGGGCCTGATCTGACCTAACCCGTTGAAATCAACACAGACAAACGCACTCACTGGACGAAAGCGAGATTCACTGTCATTGCAGTCTGTACACGAACCCAGATTTAGCTTTCTCAAATCTCAGTCAGAAAACTGAAGAGCACATGAATGCAGATCTACTGTATATCCAGCATAAACACTTCATCACTTTGTACATTTTTTCTTCATACAAGAGAACAAAGGTGTAGACTAGACGCTGCTTTTGTCCGTTGTGGTGGTATCCGATGCCAGATACAATCACTTCCTGTGCTTACGAATGTGCAATAAATCTTGACATGCGTTTTGTGCATCCATGGATATATATTTCTGGGTGACTGTGCAACCAGAGATAATGATAACAATCCAGCGAACATGACAGAACTGTGACTTTCACCGAGATTCATGTGTCCTTAGCAGTATCATTATATTATCATTACCATAGGCTCTCGTGCTTCGGCACTTTGCCAGCTCCTCTCCAGGCCTGTCCAATCTCATCAGTCCTACAGAATGAGGAAGCTCCATGGCTGGATCTCCGCTCAGGCCTGGCCAAGCATGTCAACGAAGAATACATCATGTGCTGTAGGTCCACACACACTTATATGGCTGTCTGTGAGATGTTGTGACATGCGTGCTAAGAACAATCTGTGGACTGGAGTCTACACTCAGGCATCAAGATAATCACCATATGCTTCTGTGATCACTGAGTATGGACGGCTGTTTGGACCTCAGTTTTCCAGCCTTGATTGGGTGAGGAGATAACACGCAGACTTACACGTGATGAACCCAGCTATACAAGGCTTGTCTTTGCCTCTCATTTTAAGTAACACATTGTGCGTTATGTTGTTAATCCATTTAATGCTAAAAAAAAAAAAAAAAAAATCTACTATAAAATCTGAAATCTACTCTAAAACAGACCATGAGTCATTGTAATTTTGCCAAAAACTGAGGGTAACTGTGAAGGAGCTGGAGAGATCCACAGCTCAGATGGGAGAAACTGTACGACAACCAAAGCCCAGACACCCCACAAAGCTTTATGGAAACATATGAAATCCTTTGTGCATGTTGGAGACTCAGAAAACATGTGGAAAGTTACTCTGGCCTCATGAAACCAAAACTGAACATTTTTGGCCTTAGCACAAACTGCTACATTTGGCAGAAACCCAGCGCTGCTCATAATCCATAGAAAACCTTCCCCACAGTGAAGAATGATGGTGGTAGCATCATGTTGAGATTTGCTCTAGAGTGACCACACACACACACACACACACACACACACACACACACACGCACACACACACAAGTATGTTATGTTCTCAATTGGTGAAGGTTTTGTTGTTCAGATCAGTCCGGACAGGAGTTTTTTTGTGATTGTTGCGGAAAATTTCCGAGTCCGTGTCAAGTTCGAGTACAAATTTAGCCGAGTGCGTGACAAGTCCGAGTACATTCATAATTGGACTCGAGTCCGGGATCGAGTACCCCGACTCTAACATTTAGTATATACATTTTGAAGCCATTCTGTTTTACATTATGTTTTCATTATCGCCTTTTGTCATTATAGCATTTATATTACCTTTTGCATTAGCATAATGTACTGATGTCGATTACTACTAATTCATCAAGATTGGAGGACAGCTAGTGGACAAGAATGATCAGTCAGGCATGAGCATCAGGGTGTTGACAGTGCAGAAAGGGGGTGTTGGGTGGAGGGGTAGCCAGCAGTACTACACCTAAACTGTCTCTGCGTTTTAACTGACTTCACATCCTTGAACATGACAACAGAGATTTTTAAGGACTCTATAGAAGAATGCTTTGCAGCACGGTTTTTTGGACCCTGTCATCTTAATGAATGCAGTCTTCACCATTAATTTCTGCAAAACTAAATATATATTATATAATGAAGAATACTAAAAACAGAGCAGGCTATTTGCCAAGGACAGCCTGCTTCCTCAAGCCTGAAACCCAGCTGCAAACTTGACCTTGATTTTATGACCGTGTTCTCAGCATCATCACATTTCTCTCACACCCTGTCTCTCTCCCTCTATCACACCCGCTCACCAAGAGTGCTCATGAAAGGTTCAGCACTCCTCTCCCCTCTGACCTCAACAGCCTTAAGCTACATGACATTTTCAAAATGTCCTTTTCAATTTTCTTCCGGTGTGCTTTTTTTTTTTTTAAGGGTGGGGTGGGTGGGGGGGGTGCTAGTTCAGACAGGCTTTGTCTCACCTTCTTCCGAATGCTGAAAACACCACAATAAGGTGAAGAGACTGCAATCTGTCCTGACCTTTTCCTCTCTCCAGTGTAGCCTACAGCAACATGGCCTCTGTCCCCAGTCTTTGAAAATGACAAAGTTTCCTGCTTTAAGTGTTCAGGATGAAGAGCACATTTAGTCTGGACCTCTTTTTCTGGAAGTTTAGAGTGTGTGAATAATAGTGACATAGTCTATGTAAAGTGTATCATATAATACAGAATGCTTGTGTGGCTGGGAGAGAAACATGCCAAGACACATTGCATTTTTTATAAGTAATTTTGTATACAATTACCTGTAAAATTGCATTACTTTTTAACATTATGTTTGGTTGACATGCCAAACATGCTGATCCCTGTCCACTATCAAAAGCGCCTACAATGGGCATGTGAGCATCAGAACTGGACCATGGAGCAATGGAAGAAAGTGGCCTGGTCTGATGAATCACGTTTTCTTTTACATCATGTGGACGGCCGGTTGCGTGTGCGCTGCTTACCTGGGGAAGAGATGGCACCAGGATGCACTATGGGAAGAAGGCAAGCTGGTGGAGGCAGTGTGCTGCTCTGGGCAATGTTCTGCTGGAAAACCTTGGGTCCTGGCATTCATGTGGATGTTACTTTGACACGTATCACCTACCTAAACATTGTTGCAGATCAAGTACACACCTTCATGGCAACGGTATTCCCTAATGGCAGTTGCCTCATTCAGCAGGATAACGCGCCCTGCCACACTGCAAAAATTGTTCGGGAATGTTTGAGGATCATGATAAAGAGTTCAAGGTGTTGATTTGGCCTCCAAATTCCCCAGATCTCAATCCTATCGAGCATCTGTAGGATGTGCTGGACAAAGAAGCCCGATCCATGGAGGACTTAAACTTACAACTTACAGGACTTAAAGGGTTAGGTTAATGTCTTGGTGGCAGATACCACATCACACCTTCAGAGGTCTTGTGGAGTACATGGCTCAATGGGTCAGAGCTGTTTTGGCGGCACAAAGGGGACCCACACAATATTATACAGATGATATATATATATATATATATATATATATATATATATATATATATATATATATATATATATATATATATATATATATATATATATATATATGTGTGTGTGTGTGTGTGTGTGTGTGTGTGTGTGTGTGTGTGTGTGTGTGTGTATATATATATATATATATATATATATATATATATATATATATATATATATATATATACACACACACACACACATACATATATATATATATATATATATACATATACACACATATACATATATATGTACACACACATATACATATATATGTATATGTGTGTATATATATATATATATATATATATGTGTGTGTGTGTATATATGTGTGTATATATGTGTATATATATATATATGTGTGTGTATATATGTGTATGTGTGTGTATATATAAATTTATATATATAAATATATATATATATATATATATATATATATGTGTGTGTATATATGTGTATGTGTGTGTATATATATATATATATATATATATATATATATATATATATATATATATATATATATATATATATATATAATATAAATTTAACATTACCACCAAGCAGCTTTACAGAAATCTGGATGTAGATTTACATCCCTAATGAACAAGCCAAATGTAACAGGGGCAAGGAAAAACTCTCTGAGACCACATTAGGAAGACACATTGAGAGGAACCAGAATCAAAAGGCAAGGCATCCTCTTCTGGCTGACACCAGATAATGTTCTTATTGTATATATCATTTCATTATGCAGCCATAAAAGAGAAAAAGCAAACAGTATTCAATGTGTTGAAAGGATATAGAGTTCTGGGTATGATCACATTGTGAATAGAAGCTCTGGGATGAGCACAGGGAAGTTTTTATGATTCTTAAAAGGGTGTGAGTCCACAGTATCCACGTGAGATTATCAACTGAAGCAAGCAGGAAAGTCTTAAGCATGATCCCCTATATGATTGGCAACAGAGTGTAATGTCAGCTGTGTCGTTTTGCATCATCAGGCAATGCTCTGAGGGGCACCGCATGCCATTGCGCTCCACTGAAGACGCCACTGACAGAGCCAGTTCCCCTCGCTCCCTGGCACTTATCAGTTAGAGTCCGTCTTTCCTGAGGGAGGGAGATTACTGTCACGCTGCTGCCGCATTCCAGTTTGTCGTGAAAACATAGCCAGAGGCTTTTCAGTGGGGTACCATGGGGAGGGTTTTTTTTTTTTTTATTCTCGTAGGGGGGTCTCTCAATTTTTAGGAAGTGATGGAGAGAAAATAGTAGGAAATAGTAGGTGTGTATTTACGTATGACTGTTGCAAGCACATACTCCTCATCTTTAAAGTGATTGACGCACTGCCCCAGAGTCAACCATTTCATCCCCTTTCTTTCATTATTCACCCAAATCTTCTTCACCACACACCCAGTTGTCAGCTTCCGTTCGTCTCAGTCTACATACTCATCCACAGTTTACTTCCTATTATCCGTGCAAAGATTCACTTTTGCCTTATCTTTCAGCTCCTGGCCTGAACTCACAGTGTTGACCCACAATGCCTCTCTCATCTGCCAAGGTGAGTCACTCCCTCCCTTCCTGAGCTTTCCTTGAGGAATCTCTCAAACCTCATCAGCCCTCCTCTCTTTCATTTCTTACCTTTCGCACTCGTCTGTGTGTCACAGCAATCTCCTGACCCTGGAGCTGAGCATCTTTGCCATGACAGTGGACAGCTGTCTCCTAAGCCACCTGCCCTTTGGTTCTCAGTGCATCTCCAGATCTGTCTGTCCAGTTTGCCTGCAGTTTACCATATGTCCCTGCGCTTCTGTGTTTTCATAGCCCCTGGCTGGTCACAGAGCAGGAACTGAAGCCACATGACGTGAAGGTGTCAGTCAGGACTGGGTGGGGGTGGAGGAAGCCGTCATCTTGTTTTAGGATCATATGCCGGACATCACCTTCCCTTTTCCTTGAAGCAACACCAGCTACATTGTTCCACACTCGTCAATATGGAGCAGGATCGCAAATAAACAAGGAGAATTGTATTGTCATATTCTTGTGAACATACAACTTGTGTACATACAGAGGTAGTTGTTTAGACAGCAGCAGGCAGTCCACATTCTCAAATGTATAATTCGCCAGAGTGCTCTGTAACAACCTGCATCGTAAGATAAAAAGACGTGGTAAATCACTGTGAGACCCATGATGGCATTGCTACCAGAAAATATTCCTTCATGCATGATCTGAGAGCAGAGCCGCTGTATATATTCTGTCGTTCAACTCCATTCAGCTCTTGGCATCCACCCTTCATACATTTCATATTCATCATACAGTACACCCCCGCCCACCCCCCCACCCCCCAATTTTCAACTGTCCATTTTGAGTGAGTCTGTACCAATGATATCCTCAGATTCCTGTTCTTGGCTGACAGGAGTGAAACCTGATGTCGTCTTCTGCTCTTGTAGCCCATCCACCTCAAGGTTAGATGTTTTGTGCATGCTGAGATGCTTTTCTGCTCACCACGGTTGTAAAGTGTGATTATTTGAATTACTACTGTATATACTTCCTTTCCGCTTGAATCAGTCTGGCCATTTTCCTCTGATCTCTCTCATCAACAAGACGTTTCCACCTAGACAGAACTGTCACTTGCTCGATGTTTTTTGTTTTTCGCACCATTCTGTGTAAACTCTAGAGACTGCTGTGTGTGAAAATCCCAGGAGATCAGCAGTTTCTGAAATACTACCACCCTGTCTCGTACCAACATCCGTGCTACAATCAAAGTCACAGAGATCACACTTTTTCTTCATTGTGATGTTTGATGTGAACATTACCCCCAAGCTCTTGACCTGTATCCGATTTTTTGCGTTGCGCTGCTGCCACATGATTGGCTACTTAGATAACGGCATGAATGTGCAGGTGTACAGGTGTACCTAATAAAGTGGATGGCGAGTGTATGACGCAAGAGAATAAAGAATGGCGAATACAAAAGAATTTGTATTCTTCTGTATTGGTTACCCAGAACGTGCCAGCAAATTTTCTCCCTGGCCTCTGAACATTTGCACTTGCACATATAGACAAGTGGCTTCTAATAATTTTTGTAGTTTATAAAGTGTCATATTTCTCCAGTTTTTTTTTTTTTTATTATTGTATTTATTTAAAGTAAAAATGTAAAGAAAATGACAGCCATTTCATGTACACATTACTTGAAGCAGAAGAACAAGCACTGATACAAACCCATATGAGCATGCAAGCTATTTTACTGTCACCTGTCATGTCTAGTATACAGTCCCTCCAAGTGTCTCCAGAGACAGTTGACTTCCGTGAATGAGACATCTTGGGACAGGGGGTCACTAGTGAATATCAGTCTCACACACCAGTGATTATGGCATCGATCTTTCTCGTCCAGCCTCTGACCTTGGCTTCAAAAACACACACTGGCTGTCTGTTCTGTACTCCTCCTGTTTTTTCTCAGCTGGGCTTGAGTCTACAAGTTAAAAGTTTGTGACATTTTGTATATTTGTATACTTGTATTTGTTTTTGTACTTTATTAAGTACAGTGGTGCTTGAAAGTTTGTGAACCCTTTCAGGTGAGGTGTTTTCAATCAGTGGGATGAAAATCAGGTGTGAGTGAGTGCCCTGTTTTATCTATAAAAGTCTGATCTTCACAACACATGTTTGTGGAAGTGTATCATGGATATCACGAACAAAGGAGATTTCTGAGGACCTCAAAAAAAAAACAAAAAAAACAGTTGATGCTCATCAGTCTGAAAAAAGGTTACAAAACCATCTCTGAAGAGTTTGGACTCCAGTAATTCACAGTCAGACAGATTGTGTACAAATGGAGGAAATTTAAGACCATTGTTACCCTCCCCAGGAGTGGTCAACCAGCAAAGATCACTCCAAGAGCAAGACATATAATAGTCTGTGAGGTAACAAAGGAACCCAGGGTAACTTCTAAGCAACTAAAGTTCTCTCTCACATTGGTTAATGTTAATGTTCATGAGTCCACCATCAGGAGAACACTGAACAACAATGGTGTACATGGCAGGGTTGCAAGGACAAAACCACTGCTGTCCGAAAAGAACAATGAATTCTGAATTATACCAGCGAGTCCATTAACTGAATCTCAAGAGAAAGTGGTTCATGCAGCAAGACAATGACCCTAAGCACACAAGTCTACCAAAGAATGGTTTAAGAAGAATAAAGTTAATGTTTCCCGACCTTAATCCAATAGAAATGTTGTGGAAGGACCTACAGTATACTATCTCTCATCTATCAATCATAGATAGCAATGATAGCCAGTCGTGGGCATCTGTGAGCTTATGTATGTGGAAGAGGGTGGATAGTGCTTTCTTCCAAGTGTGTTACGCTGCCCTGTGAGCAGCAGTTTGAAAAGATGCAGTTGGTTGGCTTCATGTGTCTCAGAGGAAGCACATGTTAGCCTTAACCCTCCCTGTCGTATGATAGGGGAGAGCTGGCTGGTGGGTGGGAATTAGCAGGTGACTGAATTGGGGGAGAAAATGAGGTTTTGGTTACTGAGGTTAAGATTAGGGTTAGATTTAGGAATAGTTTACCATTATGTCAATGAAATGTCCTTAGAAAGAGTATGTGTGTGTGTGAGAGAGAGAGAGAGAGAGAGATTGAGAGATTGGTTCTATGTAAGGCTCCTGAGAGAATGACAAGAGATAGAGATGTCTTCATCAGACACACGGCTGTCGGCTCAGGTTAGCGCTAGCCAGTGGCAAAGCTGGATGAATAAATCAAGAAGAGGCAGACTGGCCTCATGTTAAATGTAGAAGCACTAACAGATCAAACTATCAACCCAGCTCACCTAGGACTTATGTACACTTACATCCACACACATTCGAACATTTTAACACATGAGCAAAGATAGACTGTTAAACTAGGTCACTGTCTATAGCATAAAGCAAAGGCGAAGACCTCAAGACCAGTATTAATTTGTTCATTCATTCATTCATCTTCAGTAAGCAGTTTATCCTGTGATCCAGAGTCCTTCCTGAGAACACGGACAATGGACGGGACACCAATCCATCTCAGAGCACCATTTACATATTCACACTCATTTCAAGACCAATATACATGATGGAAATGGATCATTTAGTGACGTTAAAATGATATTTTGAATTTTCAAATGAATATTCTTTATTTATTCCAAATCACAAACACAAACACCCACAGACTGGAGTGCGTCTTGTGTGTTAATTGTTAGCTCAGCAGGACAGGGAACGGTTCTGCTGTAATGTGGCATAGAGTGCTCCCAGCCTCAGTACCCCAGAGAGCGCCCTCAAACCTCCCTGTCAGCTACTGTTAGATCACACAACCAATGCCACAGACGTAAGGCCCTAAGTACACACTGCAATAGTGATCTGCCTTGAAATTTATTCAAACAAACTGGTGAACATGTGAATTGTCACGGTTAAAGACTGGGGTTTATAAGGAGGGTGATCAATGAAATGCTTTATTATCACACACACAGAAAACTAATTTGGATCCACAGATGTGCACAAATAGCAATCAAAACAAAACTTTGGTTCCGTAGAGGGCTTCATTTATATATAACAGGCTTCTACAAGATCAGTATTGCGAAGGCAAATACAATATACACAACTTTACCAGTGGAACAAAACGAAAAATTCATAATATCTGGAATATCACGTTTTCAATGTATTCCAAAGTTGTATTTTCCGATCAGCCAAGGCTTTATTTAGGAAACATTGCATTAAATTAAAAGTTCTCTTGATGTGGTAAGTCACAAAATACATAAAATCATAAAATAATAGACTAGATCTTGATAATATTTTGTGTAATATTTTTTGTTTCAGTCAAAAGCATGTCTGATTATACTCAGTACCTACATTGTTTGCGATATCTTTTTCAGTGGAATGACAGCCAGGTGATTTTTCATACTTGCATGTTTAAACTGAGTCTATCAGTAACAACAGCAGCTCGCACCAGGAGACACAGCTACAATCCTGTGACTGATATAGGAACACACACACACACACACACACACACACACACACACACACTCTCAAGGCTCTCTCTCTCTCTCTCTCTCCCTCTCTCTCTCTCTCTCTCTCTCTCTAAAAAGCACATTCTGGAGGTCATACCATGGACTATATAACTAATTTAAAAGCTATCCCCATTAACCCCTTTATGTACTATGGAAGATATGTTCAAAATGATTGTTTTTGTTTACATTCAGTAATTCATAAATAGTAGAGAGATATAAGATATAAGTTTATATATATATATATATATATATATATATATATATATATATATATATATATGAGGCAGGGGGCCAACCCACCACAGGGCACAATCGCACACATTCACACACACTACGGACAATTTGGAAATGCCGATCAGCCTACAGCGCATGTCTTTGGACTGGGGGAGGAAACATGTAAGCTATTGTTGTTGTTCTTATTTGCTCTTATTACACTTCCTACTTGTATTTTATTGTGTGCTGGAGATTACACTGTACTTTACTGTGCATATAGGAATACAGTATGTATATTAACATTCTAAGAAAACCATCCCGTTTAGAGAAGCATTTAATCCTAGTAAATATTTGCTTACTTATATGCTTTAACTGCGTGTATTTTTTTTTTTTTTTTTTTAAATGTATATCACAGATCCAGTGTATATTGAAATTAACTATATACTACACTGGTGTACGCAGCTCTCATAGCATGGCTATCTAATACAGTGGATATAAAAAGTCTACACACTCCTGTTAAAATTGCAGGTTTTGTGATGCAAAAAACATGAAACCGGGATATATCATGTAAGATCTTTTTCTACCTTTAATGTGGTTCAGCAACCAACTAAACTGAAGTGAAAAACAAATATAAATGCTTTAGGGGAGGAAATGACAGTACCCTGGTTGCCTAAGTGTGCACACCCTTTTATAAAGGGGAATGTGACTGCACTCAGAATGAACCAATCACATTCAAACTCATGTACAAAAGTAATTATCATACAACTGTCATCAATGAAATTATTCTGATTAACCTCAAATGAAGATCAGCTGTTTCTGTAGGATTTTCTTGACATCTTCTTGATTTCATCTGACCGCTAAAGCCATGATCCACAGAGAGCTTACAAAGCATGTACGGGATCTTATGATGGAAAGGTATTGATCAAAAGAGGGGTGCAAAAGATTTTCCAAAACATTAGATGTACCAAGGAACACTGTAAAGGCCATCATCAGCAAGTGGAGAAAATGGGACACCACAGTGACATTACCGAGAACAGGACGTCCCTCCAAAATTTTCAAACGAACAAGACGAAACATATCAGGGAGGCTGCCTAGAGACATACGGCACCTGAAGAAGCTTCAGGAATGTCTGGCAAGTAGTGCTCACTCTCTGCATGTGACAACAATCCCTTGTATTCGTCACGTCTGGCCTATCGGATAGGGTGGTTAGACGGAAGACCTTTCTCATGACAAAAAAAAAGTTTGCCTAAATCATCCCAAACCATGTGACAAAATGTGTCATGGTCTTTTGAGACCAAGGAAGAACTTTTTTGCACATAATTCTAAAAGATATGTTTGGCACAAAAACAAGACAGCTTATCACCCAAAGAACACCATACCCATGGTGAAGCATGGTGGTGGCAGCATCATGCTATAGGGCTACTTCTCTTCAGCTGGGACTAGGACTTTAGTCAAGATAGAAGGAATCATGGATAGCTCTAAATGCTAGTCTGTTTCCTTTTTCCCCTAAAACATTTCTCATTGTTTTTCACTTGAATTTTGTTGGTTGTAATATCACAGTACAGGTGGAAAAAAAAAAAATCTGAAATAATTGGTTTAATTTTTTTCCATCACAGAAACCTGGCATTTTAACAGGGGTGTGCAGACTTAGATTTAGATATACTGTAAATACCAAAGCAATAGAATAAATAAAGAATAACCACTCTTAGAGCGACTTGAAAAATAAGTCAATATGTGTAGCTGTCATGCTGGCGCTCGCTTGTGAGCACAAATAAACAAATTCTGCTTGTTTTCTCATGGAAATCAATGGGCATCAAATGTCCAGGAAAGTCAGAGGTGACATGGTGTATGCTCAGGGGAATATCAGCATGGCTCTCTTAAATGATTTCTTCCAGCTGAACTCCCGCTAAGAGGAACTCTGAAGCTCAAGACACAGGGGCTATGTTCTTCATCATTAGGCAATAATGTTCAGATTTTTGAGGTCACCCCCAAAAGGTCATAGCAGAAAACTTTCTGTGGTTTCTATGGACTTTATATTAAGGCTAATAATTTATACCTAGACCAAGAGCAAATCAAGTAAAGCAAATCAGCGCACTTGTTAAAATGAGCTTCTTTCAGCTCAGAATAATCCCCACAAATATTGGAACATTTCTTTCCTCATGTGATCTAGAAAAAGTTAATTATTGTTTTATTTAATTCCATCAGGATTATTGTAACACCTTGAGATCAGCCAGTCAAAGTACAAACATTATATTACTATGGTTTTAGCTTCCCTTCTTTTGGTTCCAGTTCATTTTAGGATGTAGTGTAAAGTTTTATTGTTTATTGGATGCTTTTAAATCCCTAAATGGACTGGCCCCTCTTACACTGCACATATTTGTGCTTTGTACACATACTGCTTCTAGACTCTTAGGTCTTCTCCTCCTCACGGTTATTGCTGAAAAACATTTTGGAGCCAAGGACTATAATAACCTTTAATAACTCTAAAGCAAATTCCAAAGATCCCCTCAGTATAGATTTATTTGAACTATTCAAGTATTCAAATATTAGCCACATTATTTATTGGTGCCATAGAGCTTGTTTTTTTTGTTAATCTATGAACTTATTCATGATCCATTGACAGAACACATTTTCGTTAAAATGTCATTTGATTTAAGTTGGCATTTCGTTCTACTTGTTTTTGAGTCCTTGAGGTTTAGATTAAACACATTCAATTCAACTGACCAGTCAAACTGGCTCCAAATAAGGCAATCATTAGCCACTAGGTGGTGCTGCTATGATTCAAAAACACATCTCATGGTCCTATTCCTGGTCTCGGGTCAGCTTTCCTGTCTGTATAATTATATTATCTGAAGGAAATTCTAAATGCCAGATTTTTATTGATCTGTCTGTCTTTTATTTCTTGTTTGTTACATCTTTTCACATCCATACAAGCAGGTGTTAGTAATAAAATAAACTTAACAAGCATCGCAGGTAACAAACTGACATTGGCCCAGCATCTATTTCGGGTGGCTATGTTGGACCTCCCTATAGAACACTGTACCGATATTATTCCGAACAATAAGATAATATCTAATGATGTTCTTTCAGGTAATAAGGTGAATCTAAAAAAAAGTCTGTTGGTCTTGGCGGCCCAATGTTTGCCCTTCGGACAAGATTACGTTGTAATGGCTGGGATGATAGTTATCGTGAACGTCTCTAGCTAGTTACCTAGAAAATGTTAGCAATCAAAACAACTTATCGTTTATTATATATTATGGAGGTTTATGTAGCTTGGGTTGCCTTTGGGTTCCTTTATTTTAGTTCAACACCACTAGTAAAACATGCTAGTTATCAAGAACATTTCTAACTGACACTAACTCCATCAACAGAGTTTATGGTTTATATGGTTTATAAGTAGCTTTCTGAGCACTTTTCTAGTTTTACACCACTGATATAAAATGAACACACACAAAAAAAGCGCTTATGAATGAGCACAAAGTTTGCCCCACAGTCGAGCTAGCAAACAACACAAAACATCGTCACTAACCAGGGTATGAACGTAATTATTAAAAAGTAAGCTCTTTGGCTATTTGAGCCAATGAATTTGTTCTTACCTTGAAACAATTTTAATTAGCAGTTTTGCACATGAGCTCTAGGGTAGTTTTTCAGTTATTGCTGTACATACTTACAGTATCTATAATATATTTGTGTGTCTCTATTTCTTGTTACAATATATTTTAATGTTCAGGCTATAATACAACATAAGTTTTACTGCACCACTATAAATAAGTATAAAGATAATTAAGTTTAAAATACAATTAAAAAAAAAAAAAGTATATTAAATCGGTCGTTAGTGCTGTTAATATGTTGTCCCTGGGCCTCCAGTTCGATCCTGAACATGGGTCTTTGTGGAGCTTCCCATGTTCCCTGAGTGGCGTACTCTTCCACATCTCAAAACCATCCCAGTAGGTGGATTGGCTTTGTTCAGTAGTAGTGAATGAGTGTGTTGAATGTGTGTGGGTATGTTTCCCTGTGATGGACTCACATCTCATGCAGGCTGTGTCCCCACCTCACGCACAGTGTTCCCAGGATAGTCTCCGGATCCATGGCGACTATGACAAGGATAAAGCGATTACTGAAGATGAATGAATGAATGAGTATATTAAATCATTACATAGTGTGAGGAGTGGTATACTTATTTTTCGAAAATGTTTTAGGCTATATTTATGCACTGTTGACACATAGTGGTTAAGCTGGCGATCAGAGTTTGGATTTAAATCTCAGGGCTGCCAGACAGCCAATGATCAGATCAGCTGCATGTTTGCATTGCATATGGTATCAGCTGTAATTCCTTCGGTTGAAAACATCTGGTATTAATGTAAATGTTAATATTATATACACAACATGAATATTGAGATAATCTTGAAGATGATTTTGTGGACATCTGATTAAAGAGAGGTTTATTGTACAGCTGGACTCGATCCCCTATAACTTACTGTCCATAGCACTTACATTACCCAGCCATGCTAGCTTATTCATAGAACATTTATTAGATTTACCTTATTATATTGGCTATGTTAATATACATCATCTACCATATTAAATTAGGTTAACTATTTCTGAGTTCCGTATAGACAAATATTCAGATTTACTCTTATGCAACCTTAAATTAACATTTTATTGTAGTATTAAATTACTTTAAGAAGAAGGCTTTATTTGTGACATATACTGAACATTACAATACATTGAAATTATTTTCTTTGCATATCCCAGCTTGTTAGGAAGCAGGGGTGAGGGTGCAGGGTGAGCCATGATAAGATGCCCCTGGATAAGATAGGGTTAAAGGCCTTGCTCAGGGGCCCAACAGTAGTTTTAACGGAATACAAAGTTAAACCTACTACTAAATTCTGTACTTGCAGAAATTAAAACAACTCTGAAATATTTCTGAGGGAAAAAATGTAACCTTATGTTATGTTATGTTATGTGAGGAATATCAGTGGCAGCAAGGTTTAAATGGGCTGCATGAAGTGTCTCGTGTTGGCACTTTTTTCAGACAATGATAGAGCCTTTGTTTTATCATTCCTGAAGTATACTAGGGGTAGAATAGTGGTGTGGTGGTCAGCGTTGCTGCCCCACAGCTCCAGGGTCCCAGGTTTGATCCTGGGATTACATTAGTGATCCAGGGTGTGTGGAGTTTCTGTTTATGTTCTCTCTGTGTCTGTGTGAGTTTCCTCCAGGTTCTCTGGTTTTACTAGGTGGACTGGCTAAGATAAATTGGCCCTGTGTCTGAATGTTTGAGTGCATAGTGAGGTGTGATGGGCTGGCATCTCATCCAGGGTGTGTTCATGCCTCACATCCAATCTTCCTGGGATAGACTCTGGATTCACTGTGACTTTGATCAGTGGTTACTGAAAGTGAGTGAAGTATGTAATATTGCTTGATTCCACTAATACTTACTTATAGTTTTCCTCAGTTTCATACACTAAGAAGACTAGAGATCACACCAGTGCATGTCCAGACACACACACACACACACACCTCTTGTTAGAATATTACTTTCAGACAGAAATGCTTTCTGGAAGCTTATCACTTTCATTTCATACTTTCAAAGTTTGGAACTTGACTCTGCTTGACGCTGAGAGTTGATGCTGCAGTGGGCAGGAGGTTTTCATTTCTGCACACATCTTTATAACTGTCAAGGATATTTCAATGTTGATCGGATTTTAGATATTCACAGCAATGAAAAACAGATAAATACTATGATATTTGTTTACCGTGTCGTTCATAGTAAGCAGATATTGATCATCAAAGCAATAACTTGTTTAAAGTAAGGAGTTTTGGCAAGACTCCGGCAGTTTCCGTCCCTAATCTCACATGTTGTTTGTTCTTGTTAATGTAATCACTAATTACTTTCGTATTGATCCTTACATTCTTACATTGATCCTTCAAACTCGGACACGTCTGACTCAGATAAAAACACCAGCAAACACCATAAGTTCATACTACAGGCCCTTTCCTAACTAGTTAGTTGTTTTTTTTTTTTCTTTTTTTTTTTTTTCCGTTTGACATTATTTGCACTTCATCACATCTTCCCAATGTTATTTCAATATAACAACCAAAGTTGACTCTAACACAGCGCCAGCCCTGTCACGCTTTCTAGAATAGTTCTCTTGAAGAGCTACTGGCCTTAAGTTCAGATCTCCCCATTCGTTTCTGAATAAGACAATCCTAGTGTTCACACACTCCTTCATAGTCTCCATGGTGATGAAAGGCCCTCTGCAGTCTCCATAGCAATGCTTCAGCAGCACTCATTAAGCACAGCTCAGGCTTTTTAGCTCTGTGACGGGTTACACCAAGAACTGGACTACAGACAGTGGTGCTGCAAATCAGCACACATCACCAGCCCTTGCCATGTCCAGGGAGAGAGAGAGAGAGAAATTGACCAGAATAAGTAGCAAAGTCTAATAGATACCTTACAGAAGAAAATATAGATCATTGATATTTGCATGTAAGTATTTTGTACCATTTTTACACCTTCAAACTATGCAGGTTTGTAGGTATACAATTACTGACAGTAGACCATCTGTTGCTATGAACAGTTTGTCCATCTATGAAAAGGGACCACCATAAGACTACTAATGATGACATATTTAGATGGTAGACCATTCTCAGCCCAGCAGTGACACTGACCTCATAGTGGCAGCTTGGTGGCAATTGCAATGGCACAGCAGCATGGCTGATGGAAAAGCCCTGATGCTATATAAAAATGGAACTGCTTTCTCGCTCTGTCCAAAGAAGCAACATTCTAGCATTGGGGAGCCCCAAGTTCAAATCCCTTCCTCTTCAAACAGCGCTGCAACTGCAGAGCAACACCCACCTCAGTGTACAGGACATATATGGGTCTAGAGAACATTTACTTGTATGATGACAAACTTGTGCCAAGAGATGAATCATCAGAAATGTTTGTTTGTTTTCCCAGAAGTAATGAACTATTTTTTCTGTGTTATTTTCCCCCCAGATATAGTGTCACATCAGTGTCTATAACACAAAGTACAGAAAGCTCTGAAACACAGATTCTGATTTCAGGGCACATTTACCTTTTAAGTTTACCTTATAGGTTTACACGATTTGTGTTAATTGGGCCATAGCTGTTCTTTAGCACTTCCTGACCACACAGCTACTGTTGGCTTGATTATTTTGGTCAATTCTTAACACTGCTCTCCACCTGATGCACCTATACCTATGCGATACTCACTGACATGCTAGTACCACACCAGTGTCACTACTGCTGCCCAGAGAATGATCCACCACTCAGATAATATCAGGTAACTTGTAGACAACAGTCAGAATTTGTGAATCTACAAAATGTGTACCTATGTGGTAGGAATACATGATAAATGAGGCAATGATTGGTGCAATAAGCTAGCTTATGTATACCTAATAAAGTATCTAATAATCCATTCTCTAATAATCTGTTCTCTAATTTTTTTCATCAAGCTGTGCTTGCACTCGTGCTGCGTGCTGTCATGCTGTTGCCTGATCAAAATACACTTCTACTGTTGTGATTCCTCCTGATGCTCTCCTTCAGAGATTTCTGCAGTTGTGACTCACATTCTGCTGCTGTGGATGGTCCTACATGGATACCCTAAAATTCTGCACTTTCTAAAATCAGTTTATGCCATAGAGTTTCCACTGCTTCAGTGGATAATCTCACCTGGATACTGTAGACTTGTACCTAGCGCCTGCTGCTGCAATCATAAAGACTGTCCTGTGTTTATCCAGCACTCATGTTTCACACTATGCTCATACTGAACATCCTTTCAACACACTTGACTTCATTCACACTTGACTAGTGTTTGACTTCATAGTATACAGTTGTAAAAAAGTAATGACTTATAATTCCACTATCTGGTGTCACCAAGATGAGGATGGGTTTCCTTTTGAGTTTGTTTCTTCTCTTCTCAAGGTGTCTTCCTCACATCATCTCAGGGAGTTTTTCCTTGCTGCTGTCGCCACTGACTTGCTCATTAGGGATCTAAAGCTACAACCCCAATTCCAAAAAAGTTGAGACACTGTGCAAAATGTAAATAAAAACAGAATGCAATGATTTGCAAATCTCATAAACCCACGTTATTCACATTAGAACATAGAAAACATATCAAATGTTTAAACTGAGTAAATGTACCATTTCAAGAAAAAAATATGGTAATTTTGAATTTGATGGTAGCAACACGTCTCAAAAAGTTGGGACGGGGCAACAAAAGGCTGGAAAAGTGTTACTAAAAACAAACAGCTGGAGGAACATTTTGCAACTAATTAGGTTAATTGGCAACAGGTCAGTAACATGATTGGGTATAAAAAGAGTATCTTAGAGAGGCAGAGTCTTTCAGAAGTAAAGATGGGCAGAGGTTCACCAATCTGAGAAAAACTGTCTCTACACTTTCAATTGGAACAATTTCAGAATAATGTTCCTCAACGTAAAATTGCGAAGACTATGAATATATCATCATCTACACTACATAATATCATCAAAAGATTCTGAGAATCTGGAGAAATCTCGGTGCACAAAGGACAAGGGTGAAAATCAATATTGCATGCTCGTGATCTTCGGGCCCTCAGGCGGCACTGCATTAAAAACAGGCATGATTCTGTAATGGAAATCACTGCATGGGCTCAGAAACACCTCCAGAACTCATTGTCTGTGAACACAGTTCGCCGTGCCATCCACAAATGCTGGTTAAAGCTCTATCATGCAAAGAAGAAGCCATATGTGAACATTATCCAGAAACACCGCCATCTTCTCTGGGCCAAAGCTCATTTAAAATGGACTGAGGCAAAGTGGAGTGGAGTGGAGTATTCTGTGGTCAGACGAATCGAAATTTTCAATTCTTTTTGGAAACCATGGACGCCGCGTCTTCTAAACTAAAGAGGACTAAAGAGGAGAGGGACCATCCAGCTTTTTATCAGCGCTCAGTTCAAAAGCCTGTATCTCTGATGGTATGGGGGTGCATTAGTGCCTATGGAATGGGCAGCTTGCACATCTGGAAAAGCACCATCAATGCTGACAGGTTTTAGAGCAACATACGCTTCCATCCAGATTCCATCCCATCTTTACTTCTGAGAGACTCTGCCTCTCTAAGATACTTTTAGTATTTATCATGTTACTGACCGGTTGCCAATTAACCTACTTAATTGCAAAATGTTCCTCCAGATAGCAAATGACATCTGGCCCACATACCGTATGGAATGACGGTAATGATTCAACCTGAGTGTGGCTGGCTTCTGGGCCAGATGTGGGCCCAGACAAAACAAGCCTAAAACCGGCTTGTTGTGTGTGGGCCAGATATGGCCCATATGACCTTTGCCATTGCCAGAACTGAGCCATATGTGCCATAGTTGGCCCAGATGAGGCCCAGAAATAGATGCTACCTGGGATTACTTTTCCAGCCTTTTGTTGCCCCCGTCCCAACTTTTTTGAGACATGTTGTGGCTATAAAATTCTAAATTACATTATTTTTTCCTTAAAATTGTACATTTTAAACAAGTTAAAATTGTACAAGTTTAAACATTTGATATGTTTTCTATGTTCTATTGTGAATAACATATGAGTTTATGAGATTTGCAAATCATAGCATTCTGTTTTTATTTCCATTTTACACAGCGTCCCAACTTTTTTGGAATTGGGGTTGTACATCCAGATTTCTGTAAGGCTGCTTTGAGATTATATCTGTGTCAGTTAACCAAGCACTAAACAAATAAAAGTCGATTAAATTAAATTGAATTGAAGGGCGTCAAAGTGGTGCAGTGGATAGTGGTGCTGCATCACAGCTTCAGGGTCCCTGGTTACTATCCATGTGGAGTTTCATGTTTCCTTTGGGTTTTCTGGTTTCTTCCCACCTCCCAAAAAGATGCCAGTAGGTGGTTTGGCTACACTAAATTACCCCGAGGTGTGAATGAGTGTGTGCAGAATGTATTCCTGCCTTATGCCCAGCGATCTGCTCTGGATATCCTGTGATCCCGTTCAGATTAAAGCAGTTATAATGAAGAAGCCTTTATTTGTCACATATACAGTACAGTGAAATTCTTTTCTTCATATATCCCAGCTTGTTATGAAGATGGGGTCAGAGCACAAGGTCAGCCATGAAATGGCACCTATGGAGCAGAGAGCGTTAAGGGCTTTACTCAAGGGCCTAACAGCAGCAGCGTGGTGGTGACCAAACTTCTGATCAGTTACCCGGAGCCTTTAACCACAGAATCAGTGGTGGTGTTTCTACCACACAGGTCCGGCATCCCTGGTGTGATCCTGAGCTCGGGTTACTGCTTGTGTGGAGTGTCTGTGAATGCTGTCCGTGTGTCCACATGAGTTTCCTACAGGTTCTCTGGTTTCCACCCACCATGACCCTGACTAACATAAAGCAGTTACTGAAGATGAATGAAAGTGGTCTCTGGGCCTATATTGGACTAAAGAGAGAGAAAAAAAAAAAAAGTCAGACCAAAATGAATGTTTCAGTTTTCATTTTCATTACATAAGAGAGAGCGTTCTCGACCAGCACGTAAACCAGTTTTAGCAAGTTCAATGAGGCTTCATGCAGAAGTTGGCCAATGGCGGACAAGTGACAGGCAGAAGCCACGCCCCTCGCGCAGTTCAGCGCAGACTGCTTGCCGTCAGCGATGGGTAGGACGTCATCTGGTTAGAACATGTAGCCTAGTTAGCTCAAACACCGCTTGACTGTCCATATTTTGTAACATTTAACTTTTCTTATGACCTGCGCACGAGTGTCGGTTGGTGTCAAATATGTATGAAAAACCTTATCACGCGAGCTGCAGTTTGTTCAGGGAGCAGTTAAAAGTTACCGTGTGAAAATAGCCGCGTTAGCTAGCCTGCTAGCTAGTCTAGCTAACCAACAGCTAGCCCTGCTGCGCTAGCGGTTAGCATCCGTGTATCCACCGTAAGCAGCACAGTAATTAGATGTTCACAGAGCGGCTTCGCGGTGAGAAATTCGAGTCCTCGTCTGCTTCGTACGTGGCGCCTTGTGAAGGGATAATTACATCCTGAGATAAGGTAAGTCACTTTCTATTATTCCGGCCAACCGAAAAGATTAGCTAGCTTTAGCTAGTGGGTTAGCTAGCTACGTTGTATAACACCTGACGCTGGCTTGAGACTAACTACCTGCCTAACTGGCTAGATAACTCTTCGTTTAGCTCGTTAACTTGACTTAATCCGCTGAAATTAGTCATGTCGATTAGTTTTGTGGTAATGAAATAGTGTTTTTTATTTTAAATAGTGACGTGAATGAATAAACTCGTACTGAGGTCTCTGTAGTCCAAGGCCAACATTTTTAAATTGGACATACTAGCTTGTTTATCATGGAGACCGCGCGAGCACACTCCGAGCTTTACTTCTACATTGCACTAGTCGACTTTTTGCTTCTTTTTATTTATTTATTTTTTTTTTATGTAATTTTTTTTTTTTACACAAACTAACGTTATATAAATTACGACTGAATTTCACTTTCACTCAGGCCAGTTAAAGTTAAAGTCCATGATTTGCAAGTCATTTACATAATGACCCTGACAGCTGTAAAACCACTTCACGAACAAGTTTATTTGTTGTTGTTGTTGTTGTTTAAATATTAGAACCACGTCGTTAGAAATTTGAATCGTTTTTTTTTTTTTTCAATTTAAAATGTAAACACACCTGTTTGAATGTGAACGTTATGATATTTGTGACATTCTTATACCATTTGAAATTGAATTTTGTGTTTTTTTTTTGTTTTTTTGTGGAAATCTAAAACCCAGGACTGAATTTCATGCTTAAGGCTGTGCAGTTTAAAAGTTTGTAATTCAAAAAGAAATGTTTCTTAAAAAAAAAAAAAATACGTTTTTAGATTTGCTTTTGAAATAACACCCGGGCAACATGTAGGCAAACGAGACAGCCTCTCATTTGTGTACATCTTTCCCACAGACTTGACACCGTTATGTGTATCTACACTCCTCCGCTGTGTCATTCAGTGAGAAATGGGTGAGCTGTTAAGAGGGCAGGTTTGGGATTTCTTCACCAAATCAGTGTGTAGCGCATGACATGAAATTCAATTCAGTTCTGACTAGAGTCGTCACGGTACCAAAATTTCAGTAGTCGGTACCAATACCAGTAAAATTCCACGGTACTCGGTACCAATTTCGGTACCAAAGCAAAACACAAAAACGTGCCAATTGAACAACACACTATTTTATTAATAAAGTTAAATAGCAATATACAAATATATTTTTTTAAAAATGCCATTTTGTAAACTTATTAATTTTCTGAAAAACTTAACAAGTATTTCAAAGTGTTTCAAGTTTTTTTTTCCCCCCCCACAAGTAATTAAAGGTATAAAAATAAATAAACAAAAAAAATCACAAGCATGCAAAACACAAAAATATGCCATAATTGAACAACACACTTCTTATTTCTAAAGTTATATATTAAAATAAATTCAAAAAAATGTATATTTATATTTCAAGTATTTCTGAAAAAGTTTTGACCTTAGGTTTTTTCCCCTTCAAGTAAATAATTACTAAATAAATTACTAGCAAAAGAAATACAGACTATGTAAAAAAAAAAAAAGTTTCTGGAACGAAACACTCGCCACTCGTTAGGCGTCTTTACACACGGACTTTTACATCGAAGTGCTGAAAGTGAACCCGAGTTATAACAGAGAAAACGTGAAAGATTAGGCACGTCTGCTTGTAATGTGAAACGACTCAGCAACAGTCCGTGGATATTTATTGATGTAATAATGTGTTTTGGATTAAATATTTTTACTTAATTGAATCGATTGGACCTTTGCCAGTGTAACAAGACTGTTTTTTTTGTGGGGATGTTATGGATCAGTGGACTACTTATGAGGCTTCATAGGTGAGTCGCCTCAGTTTTGTAGGTGTTGGTTTGTATTAGCAAACCACAACGAAGCACAAGATTGTTAGCTTTCCAAAGATGTATCGCATGAGTACCTACATAAACACAGCAGCTGTGCACATAGCTTAGTTTTACACTTAACAACGTGGCGGGCCGCGGATGTTTTTAAAAGAATTAAATGGTTAATAAGGGCACATGACCGTATCAGGGTTACACGCGCGCATGCTAAGCATTAAGTAAGCAAAAACGAGGATGTTCAATCCTACACTTAAATTTATGCTACAACATCCATAATGCAACCGCTTACCATAACTGCACGGTGCACCTATGAAAAGTTCCCGACTGACTACCTGTCAGACAGCGCATCAGTACCGGGTTGCCCCGGTACTCGGTAGTACCGGTACTTGTGAAAATCCGGTACAGTCAACTTTTTGTTTTTCTTTCAGTACCGACGTGGTACCGAAGTACCGGTACTTTTGACAACCCTGGTTCTGACATTTATTCAAGCGATTTTTTTTTTTTTTTTTTTTTTTGAACGAGAAGATTTTCAAATGTTTTGGACCGTGGTTATTTCAGTCTTCAGAATTTTTAAACTGTGATTTATATCTACAAGTACTCTTAGACTTGTCTTTGGGATTGGTACGTGATGCCACTACCCGCTTATACCACAACGATTTGACTCCTTCCATAAATGATAAATAAATGTCTCCTAAAAAAATTTTTTTTTCATATTTTACAATATGTATTTAAAAAAAACAAAAGAATCTGTTTATGATCAGTCTTAGATTATGTGGAAGTCCTTGTGTGTGAGCTGTTCGTATAGAAACAAAATGTCCGACCGAGCACATGAATATAAACCTGTCGTTCATGTCACAGCCAGAACTACTGTCCGAGCCGCGCTGTTAGACGAAAAATAACACGGCTTCTGAGCAATCGGATTCAAGCATTTAACCATACTGTGATATATAATTCAAAATGAGAAAAGATTTATAAACCTCCTTGCTTACAAAGGTCTAGATAAGCAACTAACATGACCGAATGGTTAAGCATTACCTTTTAATGCTTAACAATTAGTTCATGGCTATAAATAAGACAGTTTGAAGTGGTTATGTTTTGTTTTGCCTTACCACTTTTATAGAGCCACAGACTCTGAACAGGTGACATGCATTAGTTTTGAACCTGAAGCAGGAAGAATAAATGTATGCTTCTGTCCATTTGTCTATAAACATTGTTTTTTTATCATTAATTCCCGCACTAATCAGACTGTGAGAACTCTTCCCTTCTGGCCAAATGTCCTTAGCCCTGTGGTTAGTCTCTGGTCCAGTGAGCTGCCTTTAGGTAAACCATTTACATAAACGCATGTGAAAAGCTTCTACAGAGGATCCTCTACAATATTTGTTTTCAGTTTGGTTCATTGTCAGCCATTTGGTGACCCCTGCTCTTGGTGTTTTCTAGACATTTTATTACGAAATGTCATTAAATTAACCAGAAACTGAGCGGCCTTACAAACAGGTCCATTACCAAATGATCAGATATCCTCTTCACACTAGATGTCATGTAGTTTAGGGCTAATGAGGGAACAGGAATAATGTATCTGTCTAATGTGACCTGTAACCCATGTAATAATTACTGTTTATTAATAAAGGCCTAAACATCTACATGGACCAGACATACAATGTCAAAAAGTAACCAAGTTTTACATTTGACATTTTACAGCCTGCCTCTGCTTTGCTGAATCATATATTTTGACTTAAGGGAATCATCTTATCAGAATATCACTTAAACCCTTGCCTGGTTGGTCTTCACCTTGTTCGATATCTGACTCCAAGCAGGCATACTGGCAGAGGTACAGATGATGGTGTCTCTCAGAATAACCAAAGATAAATGTAATCTTTAGAGCGTGCCTCAACTATTGTAGCCCAGGCACACGCACGCACGCACCACTATTTTACTCAAAATATCCCCCCAGACGGTTTTAATATCAGTGATGTAGCATTCAGATTGGTGGGGATCTTTTGACTGGAATAGTTGAAAGTGGTCCATGTCGTCTGTCCCACAATTCTCATTAGTCCATCTGCTGCAGGCTTAATGGTCATTCCCATGATGAAACTGGACAGTTGTAATGGTATGCACACATGCTTAGCAGGCTAAGAGTTTACATCAGTTCGAAAAGCAGAGAGAAGCAGAAACCTCTGCAGGTTGGCTAGCGGATTTCACTTTGTGTCCCCGATTAGCTGCCAGTTGATCATCCGATTTTGTACATGGGAGAGAGACTTGGCTTGTTTTTTTTTTTTGTTTTTTTTTTTAAGGAAAATGCACAGATGTACTGTAAGTGCAGAACTTTTTGGGTTGCGCTGTTTGAGATCTGCCAAACACTAATAATATTTGTAATGCTAGATGAAACCAAATTGTGGAAGTCCTGTAGATTCCCCACCCCTTAGCTTGCATAGGTGATTGCTATGTTTTATGTTTAATACTGCACAATATGGACCGAATGTCTAATTTTCCTTATCACAGCAAAATCATATTTGATCTTAAAGATACTGGTGAATGTTGTAATATGGGATTAGCCTGCATTAATTTCAACAAATGTATCCACCTTTGTAAGATCATATGAATACCATGATTCATGAGAACAACCACAGAAATACTCATACACTATATGGCCAAATGTTTGTGGACACCTGACCATCACACCCATATGTGGTTCTTCTCCAAACTGCTGCCACATTGTTGGAAGCAAACAATTGTATAGGATGTCTCTGTATGCTGTAGCATTGCAATTTCCCTTCACTGGAACTAAGAGGCCCAAATCTGTTTCAGCATGGCAGTGCCCCTGTGCACAAAATGAAGTCCATGAAGACATGGTTTGCCAAGGTTGGTGTTTAAGAACTTGAGTAGTCTGCACAGAGACCTGACCTCAACCCCACTGAACACAGGTGCCAGGCCTCTTCACCCAGCATCAGTGACTGACTTCACTAATGCTGTGGCTGAATGGGTACAAATCCCCACAGCCACGCTCCAGAATCTAGTGGAAAGCCTTCCCAGAAGAGTGGAGGTCATTATAACAGAAAAGGAGGACTATATCTAGAATGGGATGTTCAAGCACATATGGTTGTGATGGTCAGGTGTCAACAGTCTTTCGGTCATATAGTGTATGAATTCTATGGTAGGGGACAACAGTGTGGTCTTAGTCTTCATTCTTTCCGGGTAAAGGTTTTGGTGTATCTTTTTGTGTTTGTGCTCTTGTCAAAAAGTCACCGGTGAACATTTCTGCTGTAAGCTGCTTGAATCTGGCTAGTGCTGTTATTGACTCTGTGTTTAACTGCATGGTGAGGTGTCGTGTTAGCAGAAGAGTTGTGTTACAGCTTTTGCTCCACTTTTTGCTTGGTTTCATCAATATTTCTGTGTACCTGTGTGTTCATGATTCTGAAAGATTCTCTGTCATTTGTACACACTAATTAATCCACCCAGCTGAGGTGTACAGAACAAGTAGCTCATGCTGTAGTTACAGCGTAAAGCTGTGTCCCCGATGTGAAGTGGCTTGTCCACCCTTGTGTTACAACCCCATTTCCATAAAAGTTGTGATTTTTTTTTTCTAAAATGCAATAAAAACGAAAATCTGTGATTTGTCAAGCCTCTTGAAACTTTAACTTTAATTAACTTCAACACTCAGAAAAAGTTTATAGAATATTCAAATAAACGCCATTTTGGAGGATCAGGTTAACTGGTAACAGGGGAGGGGATCAGGATTAGGCATAAAAGGAGCATCCACCAAAAGCTCAGTCTTTGCAAGCAAGGATGGGTCGTGGCTCACCACTTTGTGCCAAACTTCATGAGAGAATTGTCAGTCAGTTCAAAAAGAACATTGCTCAATGCAGGATTGCAAAGAATTTAGGTCTTTCACCATCTACAGTGCATAATATTGTGAAAAGATTCAGGGAATCTGGAGAAATCTCATTGCGTAAAGGGTGACTCCGGAAACTACTGTTGAATGTGCGAGACCTTCGAGCCCTCAGGCGGCATTGCCTGAGAAATCGTCATGCTACTGTGATAAATATAACCACATGGGCTCGGGAGTACTTCGGAAAACCGTTGTCACTTAACACAGTCCGCCGCTGCATCCAGAAATGCAACCCGAAACTCTATTACGCAAGGAAGAAGCCACACGTCAACTCTGTGCAGAAACACTGTCGAGTTCTCTGGTCCCGAGTTCATCTCAGATGGACTGAAAGTCAGTGGAAACGTGTGCTGTGGTCAGATGAGTCCACGTTTCGGATGTCGAGGTCTCCGTACCAAAGATGAAAAAGACCAACCAGACTGTTATAAGCGAAAGGTGCAAAAGCCATCATCTGTGATGGTATGTGGGTGCATCAGTGCCCACAGCATGGGTGACCTGCATATGTGTGAAGGTACCATTGATGCGGAGGTGTGTATTGGGATTTTAGAGAGACATATGCTGCCATCAAGGCAACGTCTTTTCCCGGGAAGTCCATGGTTATTTCAGCAGGACAATGCCAGGCCTCATTCTGCACGTGCTACAACAGCGTGGCTTCGTAGACACAGAGTGCGTGTGCTTGACTGGTCTGCCAGCAGTCCAGATCTGTCTCCTATGGCGCATCATGAAGAGGAGAATCAGACGATGGTGACCAAGGACTGTTGAGCAGCTGAAGTCTTGTATCAAGCAAGAATGGGCAAAAATTCCACTTGCAAAACTGCAACAATTAGTATCCTCAGTTCCCAAACCATTAAAAAGTGTCATTAAAAGGAAGGGTGATGTAACACAGCGGTAAACATGCCTCTGTCCCAACTTTTTTTTTTTTTTTTTTTTTTGAGTGTGTTGAAGGTATCAAATTCTAAATGTGTTTATATTTACAAAATACAATTAAGTTGACCAGTGAAAACATTGAATATATTTTCTTTGTACTTCTGCCAGTTAATGAAAGTTTCAAGAGACTTGACAAGTCACAGATTTTTATTGCATTTTAGAAAAAAATCCCAACTTTTATGGAAATGGGGTTGTAAATCAGCTTGTTTTCAATACTGAGCAAGTTGATCAGCATCGTTAAAGTATTATCTTCTGGCCATAACCATACTTTGAACTGAAATGACTGATGTGTGCTGTTTGTTTTTAAGATTTGCAACCGTTCAGTTTTAATAACTGCTTATCACCGATGTTCACTTAGTATGAATGTTTAAACAGTAGGTGGTCACACTGTTAAGCTATAATCATTTCAGCTTTATGTCCGATGTGAGATTTGCGTATGGTTTTTCTACAGAGCACTGAATAAACTGCTTTAACGTAGTTTATAGATAAGGCATCTTATTTTTAACACGCACTGTAGGCTGTACATGCTTGCAAGATTAAATCAGAAGGTTGTTTTCTGTTATGATTATAACTCTTTGTGATATTCAGTTTTATAGTGTGGTGGTTTCTGTCAGATTATTATGGTCACTGTCAGATTTTTATTGTTTTGAGATTCCTTGATCTTGAGAAAGCCTCCGCTCAGAGGCTAACAGTGCATGGATCTGCTGTGTGGTTTACAAAATTATATTGTTAGTATCTGGAAACCTTCTGTACCGTTTGTTTTTCTCTTTTATTCCCCTCTCTGATTGATGATGAAGACCCTTAAAATAGCCGTGATTATTATCTGTATCAGACATCATCTCTACCCATCTAAAACTCCCCCCTTCTTCAGAGCTCGCATTACGATCCAGCAGTACAAGGAGAACCGGGTAAGTAGAGGAGCGGTTAGATTCCAGAAATCTTTCATGATGTTTTGGGCACCGGCTAATGGGCATGTAGACAGTGATCCGCTGAAGACGGTGGGGAGCAGGGCTGACTCATCAGCTCTATTTCCATGACTTAAGTAGAAAATCTCTTAGGTTAAGCTTGGTCCCACATTTAGAAAGGCAAAACTATACCAGGTTGATGGTCAGGTTTGGAAGATATCGCAGGCTTGTTTATGGTAATCAAAGCCAGAGTAAAGAGAATAAGCATTGCTTAAGAGTTTCTGCTGTGATAAAGAATGTACCCCTTTTGCAAACCCAAAGTGTACCGTGTTGGTCTGATGTCTGTAGAGACTTTGTCTTATGTGCTGCTTGTCCGCCCACTGGCCATCTGACACACTTCTCACTGTTTCTATTTTCTTACCTAAGGATTTCTACTAGGATCATCCCACACTTGTGAGACACAAATCAGCAGTACTGTGTATTGCATCAAATTTTCCTTCTACATTTTGATCGCTTTTTAAGGACCGTTAACTACCTGCTCTTTCACAGCTTTTTCTAGTACAAATAGTCATAGTTGCCAGAAGCCTGAACCTAGATGGAAGCTGTAGATCTCCTCATTTCGCTATCCAAACAAAACTGATTTGGGATGGAGATGAAGTTTAAGGAGATCCAGTCTGGCCAGTCAAATGGGAGCAAGCAAACAAGTTACTTGGCAACACTAGTTTGTTTATTTTTAGTGAGGCATCGTGTCCGATTACAAGCTTCAATATTAGGGGTTGTCTGCTTGGCAAGACATATGGAAGTTGTCAATGAAGTTTGTTTTTGAGGATTCTTAGCTTGGCTGCACCTTTAAATAAACCCCCAAAAAAACAACTCTGAGTTCTCACTTTGAGTGTTCAGCGCTTTATCGTGTAGTCGGTTTTATTTTGTATTCTTTACACCCTGTAGATTATATGTCCATATACTCGATCTTCTGTACATCTGGAAGATTAAAAGCAGCGTCCAGTAGATGGCACATTTACACAATACACGTGATTTCATGCACAGTGACGTTAAACAGATGACGAGCTCCATTCCTCATTAAAGCTTTCTGCAGTTGGCATGATCGTTGTCATTAAAATTTAAACACTCACTGTAATATAGGAAAAAGTTAATTTTAGTGTTAATAACCGTCTAGAGTAGTACATTAGAGTAGTATGCGATTAGAGACCCAGCATGAGTGTGTTTATGCAGCTGGGGACACAGTGTTACATGGTGCTATATCTTGTGTATGAGTAGTTAACAGCAAGGATAAATCACCCTTAAGGTAAATCTTGTGTTCTCACAAATGGTTTTAATGGGAAAAAAAGAAAGAAATAACAATAGCACAATGCTATGTTTAATATATCACAATCAAGAGTCATTAGTGTTTCTGTTTTATTAGCAAGAGTATGTAATACCGCATTCCTACATTAAATAGAATGCTTTTTACATTAAAAAACACAATAGAGTATTATGTTAGATATCAAAGAAACATTGAAATGAAATTGTACGGTACTTAATGTTGTCCCAGTTGTTCAAATAAATGCAGTGCAAGACTGTTGCTCCCACATTAGCTAACCTCTTGCAATAGCCTTTGCGTTTATTTACAGTCCTGACTTCAGTTTTTGCAACATTCCTGTTAACCTTGTTAACAGATAATGAAGCTAAAAAACTGACCAAACACTAATGCTAACAGTCAACTTGTAACCAGCTTCCGGTATTTTTTTCTTCTTTTTCCACCTGTAATGACGTCATGTGTACACAACACGTGTTCTCTATATCTGGCCACGTCCCCCCTCAAAGCCACAGGTGATACTATCATCAATCGGCAATATTTACAGGGCGCAATAGGACAATGGCATTTTACACCTGATTTCACAAGCCTATTCATGGGATGCATTCACTTACAAATATTCGCCATTTCGTGCTGTTTTACGCTTAAAAAAAAAAAAAAAAACCAAAAAAAAAAAACACCAATTACACTGCCTTTCTACGATTGATGCTGTGACTAGAAATATGAATCGGGCCTCCTCTGGGAATTTCGAGAGAATCTAGATGTCAAGGAAAAGGTGGCTATATTACAGTTGATCGAATTGTGCTGTATTTCAACAAGGATCAGTTTGTTTTTTGCTGTTGGTTTGCACATGTGAAGTAAACAACAGAGTATTTGACTTGTGACATTGAGGAAATGTGTGCAGATATTTACATCATGCTCATCCTCGGTCCATAATTGAGTGTAAACAAAGCTAGCCATGAGAAGACCGAAAACAAAAGCAACTAAAACATCTCCTCGTGTGTGTTCTATTTGGTTTTGCAATCCGTGTGTGATGGTCCAATGTAGGTTTTTTTTTTTTGTTTGTTTGTTTTGTTTTGTTTGTTTTTTTTTTTTGCTTGCTTTCTCACTCCTCATTCCAGAGAAGGCACTGGTCACAGCAAAGATGTACTGAAGGGCCCTGTTGAAGCGCTTTGTTGCTATAGAAACCACTCTTAGCTGCCACTCCAGGCATGGTAGGCATGGAAACAGACCATGTGACAGTGGTCCAGTGGTTACATCATTCCAGTGGCGTACATCTCGACACCATGTAGGCCTTCTCTGCTCACATCAGTGGAATGTAGGGGGTCTTGTAAGAACAGCAGATCACCTGGATGCGTAGCTGTTGAACGCATGCCTATATAAAGGCAGGTAAGTTCATTTTTAAAGCCATAAAATGACTCGGTGTATTGGAAAGCTTTTGCAGGAAACAGTAAAGAGGCTATTTATAGAAGGACTGGAGTTAGCATAGGTTTGTTGGCTGGTTTGTGCTTGATTTTTTTTTTTTTTTTGTTTTGTTTTTTTTCCCTTTGATAAGAAGCAGATCTTGCCTGAGGGCTGGTTGTGTTTCACAGGTTGTGCAGTATAAAACAGCTTAGTAAAACGTCAAACCCAATCTTCATGTCCACGACACTGAGCCTGAACCTGCACATCTTAGTTTTCTTCTTGTTGTTGCATTTAGTACAATGGTTAACCTGTAAACGATGGATATGAGTTTGTAAAAGAGGGATAATGTGGTGTATAAATTTGTTTATTTCTTTGTTAGGAGCCATTATTGAAAAGGCTTTCAAAGGTTTGTTAGATTTCCTGTCCTGACTGAATGTATTATAATTTCTGTTTGTCTTCTGCTTCAACACGAGCTCTCCGTGAGTCCACCTGCATTCATAACCAATGAGATGTTATTGTCTGCTCTTTCTAGGCTACTGTGATGCTAATTCTGCTGAATGATCAAAGTGTGCTGAAGCCGGAGTCAGGGCACAGGTGTTCAATACAACCTACCTTGTTTTAATACTAAACATTAATATTGCACTTCAGAGGATAACGTGTTTGTCCAGTGGTAGCCACTTCGGACACCAAGTCCCTTTACTCCTGTACCTTTCTGGTCTAGTTGTTCCAGCTACGCTCTGATGCAATGATGTTGTGCAATAGGAAAGCAGGAAATGCAGTTTCCTTTGATGAAAATTGAGAGTTTGGAAACCGGGTATACGGCTAGAGGCCACAGAGAACAGAATGGTGATGTGTAATCCTAGATGAGGTTATTTATAGTTCAGTGGGTGTGAGACGCAGATGCTCAGACAAGCTGCCTTATGACATCACATGCCAGATGACTGGTCTGTAGTCCGCTGAGCTGTAGCCGTGCTAAAACCTGTGTTTGGCATTTCTGATTTACTAGGGTTAGCTGTAGTGTATTGAAAGAGAACCCACCATCCAAAAAAAAAAAAAAAAAAAAAATCATTGACTACATCTTTTTAGAGGTTTAGGCTTGGTCAGTAATTTGTGCAGAAGCTGCTCAGTGCATTGACCGTTATGTGTTTTGCAGTGGAAGGCATGTGCATTTCATGCTAACATTCTTTTATGAGCGAATGGGTATTTGCCCCGATCGTATTTTGATACTAGTACATGCTAGCGTCACTGAAAATGTTCATGACTTCATGTTCAGATTATATGAATGTGCAATTTGGAAACACTCCTAACCCAACACAGTTGCTTTATAGATATTTCATACAAATCATAGCAAGACACTAGTATTCCCTAGTATGTTGGGTGATGTGATGTTCTACATCAACATAATACACAATTTAATAAATACATAATACACATTTATTGTGCCTATCACAAATGAGATTATTCTAGAAACATGGCTACAATGATGTCCACTAATATTGGCACCCTTGGTAAATATGAGCAAAGAAGGCTGTGAAAATGTGTCTTTATTATGTAGCTTTTTGATCTTTTGTTCAAAAACTTCACAAAAATTACTCTGCTCTCATAGTTATCAAACACTTGCAAACACAGGTTTATAAGAAAAGAAAAAAAATTTAAATGTGTGCCACAATTATTGGCACCCTTTGTTATGTTACAATACTTTGTGCTACCTCCCTTTGCCAAGATAACAGCTCTGAGTCTTCTCCTATAATGCCTGATGAGGTTGGAGAATACATGGCAAGGGATCTGAGACCATTCCTCCATACAGAATCTCTCTAGATCCTACAAATTTCGAGGTCCACGCTGATGGACTCTCCTCTTCAGTTCACCCCACAGGTTTTCTATGGTTTTCAAGTCAGGGGACTGGGATGGCCATGGCAGGACCTTGATTTTGTGGTCAGTAAACCATTTTTGTGTTGATTTTGATGTATGTTTTGGACCATTGTCCTGCTGGAAGATCCAACCACGGCCCATTTTAAGCTTCCTGGCAGAGGCAGTCAGGTTTTCATTTAATATCTGTTGATATTTGATAGAGTCCATGATGCCATGTATCCTAACAAAATGTCCAGGTCCTCTGCCAGAAAAACAGCCCCAAAACATTAAAGAGCCTCCACCATATTTAACCGTGGGCATGAGGTACTTTTCCATATGGCTACCTCTCTGTGTGCCACCTCTGATGTTTATTGCCAAAAAGTTCTATTTTGGTTTCATCTGACCATAGAAGTTCCAGTAGTGTCTGGCAAACTGAAGACGCTTGAGTTTGTTTTTGGATGAGAGTAGAGGCTTTTTTCTTGAAACCCTTCCCAACAGCTTGTGGTGATGTAGGTGACTTCGGATTGTAGTTTTGGAGACTTTCTGACCCCAAGACGCAACTAACTTCTGCAATTCTCCAGCTGTGATGCTTGGAGATTTTTGGCCACTCGAACCATCCTCTTCACAGTGCGTTGAGACAATATAGACACACGTCCTCTTCCAGGTTGATTCATAACATTTCCAGTCAACTGGAACTTCTTAATTATTGCCCTGATTTTTCAATGCTTGTGCTATTTTCTTATAGCCACTTCCAGTTTTGTGAACCTCAATAACCTTTTGCCGCACATCAGATCTATATTCCTTGGTCTTACCAATTGGTATGAATGACTAAGGAAATTGGGCCTATGTGTTACCTCATATTTATACCCCTGTGAACAGGAAGTCATGGTTCAACTAGGTTGTTCCTAGTCATCCAGGTGTACTAAAAAAAAAAAAAGAAATATCAGTGGAAATATACTTCAAATATATTTTTCTCGTATGAATTCATGGGGTGCCAATAATTGTGGCACACATTTTTAACAAAGATTTTTTTTTTTGGTAAACAATTGCAAACACAACACAGGTTTGATATCCATGAGAGCAGAGTATTTTTGTGATTTTTTTTTTTTTTTAACAAAAGATAAAAGGGTTAAACAATGAAGACAATTTTTGACAGCCTTCTTTGCTCATATTTACCAAGGATGCCGATATTAGTGGAGGGCACTGTAGTTGAAAGACCTTGGCCCAAGAATTTATCCCAGAGTAGGCTCACCAGTAAAGTAAACAATGAACAACTCAAACAAAAAGTGGTTTACTACTACTTGGTAGTGAGTGTAGCTGAGATTAATGTCCTGGGTTTTGAGTGTAATATTCGTTGCAGACTTTAAGAACATATTGTGGCTTTTCTACACATGAAACAGGATCAACAGAGGAAGTGCCAGACTGTAACCTAAAAGTAACAAGTGTTTGTATTAGTTGTTAACGGAGGAAGCCACGTCTCTGCATAATTTTGTCTCTGGTTATAACAGTGAATTAAATTGCACTTAATTGAATCAGCATTGTTTGGCAAGTCAGCAGTTACAAGTATCATAGAAAATAATCTACTAGGAAGTGATTTACGTAATTATAACTGTGATTAAAGACCCAAGTGTATGATTACATGTTAGATTCAAGGATATTCACTGATTGTAATATTTGCGGTGTTATTCCTGGGTGTATGTAGTGTTCTTATTGAGACAGGTTGGCCAAAGCTGCTCAGAGATGCCTTGCAGTTTCAGGTAATCTTTCAGCAGTTTTAAAGCTGATAGTAGTTCATTTGTGTATCTCATTTTCCTTAGATTGTATCTTCTGGATTTTCTGGAACACAATTATATTCTTTGCTACTTTGTATAGCCTATGTCTTTTATTCCTTAATATTGTAGTATATATATTATAGTCCTTTTCCCCTTTTCGTCTCTAAGTTCTGAAGCCTTAGATGATGATATAGCCAATAAACTATATTGCCAGAAACATGCGAAGACCTGACCATCACCCATACACTCCCCTTCGAGACTATTGGAACGGCAAGACCAATTTGTTTGTGCTATACACCATTTGGGACATACAGACATTTGGGTTTGAGATTTCAGCTTTTATTTCCAGTTATTTACATCTAGATGTATTAAACAACATACAAAAGGTTCTATATTTTGTCAGATGACCCAAAAATATAGGAACAGAAAAGACAAAGTAAATTAAAGTAAATAACACTTAATATTTGGTTGCATATCCCTTTCTTGCAATAACTGCATGAAGCCTGCAACTCACTGACATCACCATCCTCGGCCGACCCATCCGGTGTCCGTTGTTCAGTACGACAGTGGTTTCTTTATTTTTCAGGATATTCCAAATTGTTGTATTGGCTATGCCCAATGTTTGTGCAATGCCTCTGATTGATTTTCTCAGCTTCAAAATGGCTTGCTTTTCTCCCGTAGACAGCTCTCTGATCTTCATGTTGGCTTATCAACATCTTTTTAACAACAAATGCAGTCTTCACAGGTGCATCTGAAGGCTAAACCCAAGAGTAGATGTTATTTATTTACAGCTGTTTGGTGTTTAAACATTTAATCTATCAAGACACACCTGGGTAACAAGAAACACCTGTCAGTTACATGTTCCAATATTTTTACTCGCCTACAGATTGGGTGGTCTGAAACAAAATGTGCTGTGTTCTATGTCGTTTAACACATCTACATATAAATACCAGGAAATAAAAGCTGAAAGTCTTCTCATATTCATCTTTTGATATCAAACCCAAATGTCTTCAGTCTACAGCAAAAACAAATGAATTGGCCTTGCAGTTCCAATGGTTTCACAAGGGACTGTATGCGGTTCTTCCTCAAACTGTTGCCACAATTGTACAGAATGTCTGAATTTCCCTTCACTGGAACTAAGAGGCCCAAACCTGATCCAGTATGACGACACCCCTGTGGTCCACGAAGACCTGCTTTGCCAAGATTGGAGAGTAAGAATTCGAGTGGTCTGCGCAGAGCCCTGACCTCAACCCCACTGAACACCTTTTGGATGTGAATCGAACACTGACTGTGCCCCAGACTTCCTCATCCAACATCACTGCTCAACTTCACTAATGCGCTTGTGGCTGAATGAGCAAATCCCTACAGCCATGCTCCAAAATCTCGTGGGAAGTCTTCCAGGAAGAGTGGAGGTTATTATAACCGCAAATGAGGACTAAATCTGGAATGTGATGTTCCACAAGCACATATGGCTGTGAAGGTCAGGTGTCCACAAACTTTGTCATACTTTGAAATTCTTTCTTTTTTTTTTTTTTTTTTTCCTTTTTTTTGTCTTTTATGTTCAGTTCATTCACTGTCACTATGTCTACCGTGGTTGTCTGTATAAACTACGTGACCTGCTAGAGGAAAAAGTCCAAATGTTGTTCCTAGACTTTTAAAAAAAAATATTTTTACACACACTAATGAGGTATTGTGCAGCAAATCCTACATAACACACCACAAGATTCTCCATTGTTCCTTTGTGTATAAACACATTTATATCGATCATGGACAGCTTGTGCATGGAGAACTTTGACAGCTCTGATGTCTCACGGTTTGTTCTCGGAGGTGCCGTTTTCATCTCGGACCACATGTTCTTGGTGGAGTTTAAGTTGAGGCAGAAGTTGTAATTTCAAAATGTTGATTCGGTTTACAAATCAGCGCTTTTGTTTTGATTATGGTAGGCTATGCCGGACAGGCGTTCTGCAACCAAGACAAGTTCCTGTTCTTGATCTTAATGAGATCCAGAAGTGGAAAAAAAAACCTCTCGCAGTCATAAACTGTTAGCAAGCACATGTATGCATCCTAAATTTGAACAGAATGTTATTTATATGCATAATCAGTGTTTATGCTAGTTCAGGAGCTAGTAGTTCAGTATATTTTATTGTTAAAGAAATGGTTTACTGTACAGTGTGTATTTGTCAGAGTAAGAAAATACACCAAGTCTACAGAGACATTTATTAGGATATAAGTCATTGCATGCTAAAAAAAAAAAAATCATGTAATGTGATCAAACTGCATTAAACTCCTTTGCAAGTTTTGTATTTTTACATTTTCTATCTTACATACCCTATTTTTAGGGTGTTCTACTGAGACAGTATATAAAATAAAAGCAGTGTGATGAGAGAGAAGTTAGAGAGAAGCCCTCACAATTGCGATTAAAAACCTTCTAAAGACGCTGACCTTAAAAAGTGTAAAAAATTTGAGTGAATTAATATTTTAAACCTAGATATGATTAAATATGTATACTTTTTTTGAAAAGAGTGGTGAAAAGTAGCGACTTTTACTAGCTTCATCCCAGTTGTGTAAAGAGGTCTGTAAACTGTAGCTTGTGACTCATGCCTCATTGCATAAACGGAAACGTGGAAAGGTGTATGTAGTGTATTTAGCAGGAAATATTTAAATTCAAAACATGCTCGGGCATTTGTTCTATTTTTTTTGTTCCAGAGAATGCTAGCCCTTAACAGTAAGGCCTGTGGTGTGACTGACCTGGCAGTGCTTTGACCTGCTTACATTATTGGCTCATGGTGAGCTCCAAGTTCCACAGGTCTACTGTTTGCACTGATTAAACCACTGGTGCTGCGGTCACTATGCTGCTGCCAAACATGGCTAACTCACATAGGTGTAAAAGCCTAGGTCTTTTATGGTGGTGAATCATGCTGAACGACATGTGCCAAAGGTAAAAAATTTTTTGAAGAAACACACTAACTCACGTCAGTCGCAGTACATTTTGTATATTCTCTGCACATGATGGACAGATGTACTTCACAGCTATAATGAGAGATGGGTTGATGGGTAATACTCAACCAACAAAATTGTTCAATGAGGACAGTTGGTTAAAAAAATCGATTACCAACGAACAATGTTTTGAATTGGTAGGTTCATTATCTGGGGTGGACACCTCAGTAGCTTAGAACAAGCAAATTTAAAGTCCAGGCTGTTAGTTTTTATTTGTAGTTGCCTGGCAGAGAAGTAGGCTCAATAATCAGTAAAAGTTGTTGACTTGAGAAATAAAAGAAAGAAAGTACACCATTTTTCAGTTCTATGTTTTTAATTATCAGGGCCTAAATAACAAATGTGTGGTCTTCACCAATTTCTATAAACAAACAAATAACCTTAGCTGACAACAACAACAGCAAAAAAAAAAAAACCCACAACAGATTTCAATTAGGGATGGGCGATATGGACTTAAAACTATATCACGATATTTTCTGGTATTTATCGCGATAATGATATAATTGACGATATAAATATAGTACCATTCACCACTGTTTTTGGCTACAAGTGATGGCTGCATGGAGTCTTGAGAGCCTCACGCGCAGTGTGCAGTTTGAGGCGCGAGTGACACGTGTGCTTTCACACCAGCAGCGTTTCACATGCAGAAACCGCAGCACGCTTTGCAGAAAGTTTCTCGGTTTACATAGTTAATTTCCTTGGAAAGCAAACCAAAAAATATTTAACAGTAATTGTGAGTGGGCTGTTGAGGAGTTTTAATAACTCGATCGTTATGTAATATAACATTTACATGGGGAGGAGCACGTTCACAATTCACGTGTGACGAAAACTCAACACTGTGGTTTATTATTATTATTATTATTATTATTATTATTTATTTTATTTTATTTTTTTGCCAAGAATGACAACGTATCTTCTAGAATCTCTGAGAGTGCATTTTGGATTTTAACTTGATCTCGAGCAGCATTATAATAGAAAACAGTTTTGACAGGTGTATTTTCTGTTTTAGCAAGCTATCAATTTTATTGCTGTACCTCCAAGCCAAAAATAACACTCTTCTCATTCATGCAAAACGTACGGCTCTGCAAATATATGATTTTTCTGTGCAATATATATATAGTTTTTTTTTGTGTCAACTCATCTTCAATTACGTCTTTCAACCATGTACTGGCGCTTTAATTAAGCACGAGCAGCGCAGCAAAAAATAAACTCGATGCCGAAACTCCCGCTTCACTGCTGCTCACGCGCTGCTGCACCACTGCAGCGTCCCGTGTAAAAGCACTCATTCGTTAACATGCACACCGAAATAAATACGCATTGCTTCTGCTCTGCTGCAGCGTGCGACGTGAAACAGCCTTCAGAAACATTGATCTAAAAGTAAAACTTACCCATCATCAGATACACTCCTAATAAGAGGGTATGCACGTGACGTCACGGTAGCCGGAACTTGACGCAGTCACGCCCACTGAGTGGCAAAAAGACTGAGCGGCAGCATTAATGTACAGCGTGAATTACGTGAAAACACAGAAAAAAACGCATCTAAAATTGGGGGGGGGGAAAGCTGTTGTGAGATCGACTGTGCTAAAAGATTCAACAAGAATTCAGAGCTATCTTTTTACAGACTGCCAAAAAACACAGAAAGGAGTAAAGTGTCATCCCGCATCATCCTCACTCCAGACATAACTGCAAACATCAGCGCTGCTACATGCGAACATGTCTCTCCAAGTCCTGCCATACATGAACCATGGCCTGTCAAAACTGTCCCTGTCTTCTCTGCAGCTATCCAAGGTTTCAGTGGGGGCTCATTCATTCTCTCGATGCGTTTTACTTCACAAATATATAACGTTAGTAAGTGGAAGCAGAGTTGGCTACAAACAAACTAGGACTAGCTAGCTTACGGTTTACCAGATAAAATGATATAATAAAATAAAAATATTTGTACATACCTGTCCACATACAACCAGAATGTTCATTGGTGTTCTTGTCACTTTAATTTCTCCAACAAATCCCGCCTTGAAGGAGGACCAAGCGTCAAGGCTTCAGGCTTTGCTTTAGTGTATTTCCCTGGCGTTGAAATCAAGTACATATAAATGTCGGGAAAACCGATTTCTGGCCACATGCCGTCTGCCCATGGACCATGGGTTCTTGGGCAAGTTGTAAGGGTCACTGTCGAGTTCAACTGCCTTTAATTTAAGCTGATAATCGTTAGTTATACTAGCGTTTTCGCAGCTTCCCCTATTAAAACCAGCCATTTTGCTGGGTGTTGTGCCACTCAGTCTGGCCGAGGGGGGCGTGTTCCGGCGGGAAAGTGATGTCAGTGCATACCCTCTATTACATAAAAGAATAAAAATCCAAACACCAGGCTCCTCGTTTAGCGATAAACTCCTCCTCAGCTTCATGTCCACCTTCCCCCGTACTTGTTTTCGCTCTGCACGTGAGCTGCGAATGGGTGACAGACCGTCGCACACAGAAATACGTCATCAACTAGGCTTCATCGTTATCGCGGTAAGACGAATTCTTATTGTGGGGGGAATTTCCACCGGTATATCGCGAACGATAAAATATCGCCCATCCCTAATTTCAATATGAAGTCATTTTTTTTACCCCCCAAAAGTAAACAAATATTCTATAGCCTGGTGGGGGAAAATAAGTACACCTTATAAATCAGTCACATGTAGAACCACCTATTGCAACAATAACTAGAAGTAAATAGGAGCTTCAGTCTCGCATCGTTTTGGAGAAATTTTGGCCCACTCTTCTTTACAACATTGCTACAGTTCATTGATGTTTGAGGGAATTCTTTTATGCACAGCTCTCTTAAGATCCTGCCACCACATCTCAATGGGTTGAGGTCTGGACTTTGACTTGGCCATTCCAACACCTTGATTTTTTTTTTTTCTTCTTCTTTAGCCATTCAGATGTCAATTCGCTGGTGTGCTTTGGATCGCTGTCCTGTTGCATGACCCAGTTTCGGCCCAGCTTAAGCTGTTGGACAGATGGCCTGGCATCTGTCTCAATAATATTATGGTATAAAGTGGAATTCATTGTTGTCTCAATGACTGCAAGTTTCCCAGGTCCTGTGGCTGCAAAACAAGCCTAAATGATCACCTTCCACCACCATACTTGACAGTTGGTTTAAGGTGTTTTTGGTGATATGCTTTGGTGTTCGCCAAATATGGAACTGTGCATGATGACCAGACATCTCCACATTGTTCAGATGCAGTTTTGCAAACCTAAGTTGTGCTGCCATATTTTTATTTATTTATTTATTTATTTATTTAGAGAAAGGGGCTTTTTCCTAGCCACCCTTTATGAAAGCCATGCTTGTTCAGTCTTTTTCTGATTTTGCTGTCCTGAACATAAAAATTTAATGAGCTTACAGAGGCCTGTAGGTCACATGATGTAGCTTTTGGGTTTTTCTTCATATCTCTGAGTATTACACGGCCTGACCTTGGGCTGAATTTTCTGGGATGCCCACTCCTGGCAAGTCAAACTCGTTTCATTTGGCCCTTGTGAACATGGAAAAAAAAAAAATACAGAAACGACTCGTAATACATAACTGCTCAACAATTTCAGACTATACTATCCAGAGTTCACATAATTGAAGCATGGTCTCCGTGACTTTGATTGTGGCATGGATTTTGGTACCAGACAGGCTGGTAGTATTTCAGAAACTGCTGATCTCCTGGGATTTTCTCACACAACACTCTGTAGGGTTTACACAGAATGATGCGAAAAACAAAAAACATTGAGTGAGCGACGGTTCTGTGAGTGGAAACTTAATAAGAGAGGTCAGAGGAAAATGGCCTGATTGTTTCGAGCTGCCAGGAAGGACATAGTAACTCAAATAATCACTCTTTACAACTGTGGTGAGCAAAAAAGCACCTCAGCATGCACAAAACATCAAACCTTGAGGTGGATGGGCTACAACAGCAGATGACTGCATCTGGTTCCACTGATATCAGCCAAGATCAGGAATCCGAGGCTACAGTGGGGCACAGGCTCACCCAAACGGGACAGTTGAAGATTAGGAAAAATACCACCTGTTTTCTCTCCAGTCCAGTTTTGATGAGTCTGAAGCTACATTCACAGACACAGCGATTTTTAGTAGCGTTCCTACTATGGGTTGCCACAGTAATATTGATCAGTGGGTAGCGCAACTAACATTCCACTTTTGACACCAAACCAGTTTTCTTGCCGCTAAAATGAAACATTCTGGAGGGAGAGCGTTTGTATATAAAATTCACCAGTGTATATATGCGTCATATCCATGCTCCAGATTTGCATAAAGTTAAACTTTTCTCAACTTTGTCGCATTGCTGGACACGCCCACATCTAGTCACCAACGCTCGCTGTCGCTCGTGTTGCTGGAAGTCGCCAGCTCTCATTGAAAATGAATGGCCTCCGATGACGTTGTCGCTGCGGGTCGCTGTGTGTGTGAGCGTAACCTTGAGTCTGTGCCACTGACAGGAGTGGAACAACTTCTGCTGTTGTAGCCCATCCACCTTAATGTTTTGATGTATTGTGGGTTCAACACAAGCAGTATAACACGATGAAAGCACGGCTGAGGCAAATCCACCAGGTTTCCTTTCACGCCCGCAGGAGTGAGGTGTGGGCATATTTTGCCTACCCTGCAGATGATTTGCATGTTCCAAAAGAGAGCCTCAAATTTGGCAAAACATCTTGCTGACAAGAATCCTGACTTTCTGGCAGGTTAGCTATGTTGTCCGTTTAAGGTCTTATCAGGATGAAAATGTTTAATACGCTAGCCCCTATATGTTTGCCTAGGTTATTTAGCGTTACTCGTAAAGTGCAGCATTATAGCAGTTCTAAGGAAATGTGTGTTGCTATCACCAAAGCGGTCATGAATAAATACTCCTAATTGGGCTACGTCGCTTACATCCGTGCTCTCATCGAGTGCTGTAGAGAAAGCAGTGAATGACTTCAGTTTGTCTTTCAGATGACTGCTCAATTCTTTCAAGCGTAGTATTTCTTGACAAGCTAATATTGTCTCTTCTCAGGACACACAAGCCCCGCTGCCTTTTCCATGCACTTCTTGACAATTCTCCCTGTGAAAATAGCTTTGATGCTGCTGCGATTTCATTGGCAATCAACTAGCTGGCCTTTATGGCTTCATCAGTCCCTGCTCGTTTGGTAAACAGTGATTGCTGTGTGTGTGTGTGTGTGTATATATGTGTGTGTGTGTGTGTGTGTGTGTAGGTGTGTGTATATATATATATATATATATATATATATATATATATATATATATATATATATATGTGTGTGTGTGTGTGTGTGTGTGTGTGTGTGTGTGTGTGTGTGTGTGTGTATATATATATATATATACACACACACACACACACACACACACATATATATATATATATATATATATACAGGTGCATCTCAATAAATTAGAATGTCGTGGAAAAGTTCATTTATTTCAGTAATTCAACTCAAATTGTGAAACTCGTGTATTAAATAAATTCAGTGCACACAGACTGAAGTAGTTTAAGTCTTTGGTTCTTTTAATTGTGATGATTTTGGCTCACATTTAACAAAAACCCACCAATTCACTATCTCAACAAATTAGAATACTTCATAAGACCAATAAAAAAAAAACATTTTTAGTGAATTGTTGGCCTTCTGGAAAGTATGTTCATTTACTGTACATGTACTCAATACTTGGTAGGGGCTCCTTTTACTTTAATTACTGCCTCAATTCGGCGTGGCATGGAGGTGATCAGTTTGTGGCACTGCTGAGGTGGTATGGAAGCCCAGGTTTCTTTGACAGTGGCCTTCAGCTCATCTGCATTTTTTGGTCTCTTGTTTCTCATTTTCCTCTTGACAATACCCCATAGATTCTCTATGGGGTTCAGGTCTGGTGAGTTTGCTGGCCAGTCAAGCACACCAACACCATGGTCATTTAACCAACTTTTGGTGCTTTTGGCAGTGTGGGCAGGTGCCAAATCCTGCTGGAAAGTGAAATCAGCATCTTCAAAAAGCTGGTCAACAGAAGGAAGCATGAAGTGCTCCAAAATTTCTGGGTAAACGGGTGCAGTGACTTTGGTTTTCAAAAAACACAATGGACCAACACCAGCAGATGACATTGCACCCCAAATCATCACAGACTGTGGAAACTTAACACTGGACTTCAAGCAACTTGGGCTATGAGCTTCTCCACCCTTCCTCCAGACTCTAGGACCTTGGTTTCCAAATGAAATACAAAACTTGCTCTCATCTGAAAAGAGGACTTTGGACCACTGGGTAACAGTCCAGTTCTTCTTCTCCTTAGCCCAGGTAAGACGTGTCTGATGTTGTCTGTGGTTCAGGAGTGGCTTAACAAGAGGAATACGACAACTGTAGCCAAATTCCTTGGCACGTCTGTGTGTGGTGGCTCTTGATGCCTTGACCCCAGCCTCAGTCCATTCCTTGTGAAGTTCACTCAAATTCTTGAATCGATTTTGCTTGACAATCCTCATAAGGCTGTGGTTCTCTCGGTTGGTTGTGCATCTTTTTCTTCCACACTTTTTCCTTCCACTCAACTTTCTGTTAACATGCTTGGATACAGCACTCTGTGAACAGCCAGCTTCTTTGGCAATGAATGTTTGTGATTTACCTAGTGAACCAAACTGAGAGACCATTTTGAAGGCTCAGGAAACCTTTGCAGGTGTTTTGAGTTGATTGGCTGATTGGCATGTCACCATATTCTAATTTGTTGAGATAGTGAATTGGTGGGTTTTTGTTAAATGTGAACCAAAATCATCACAATTAAAAGAACCAAAGACTTAAACTACTTCAGTCTGTGTGCATTGAATTTATTTAATACACAAGTTTCACAATTTGAGTTGAATTACTGAAATAAATGAACTTTTCCACGACATTCTAATTTATTGAGATGCACCTGTATATATATATATATATATATATTCTCTAATTTGGTTAGTAAGCTATAGTAAGCTGTTTTACCCTTATTGTGGAATTTATATTGTTACCCCAGTTGGTGGGTAATTAGTTGCATGGCTATACCACCATTATGTGTTTAATCCACTGATCTGTGTTTTTTAACTGATCACTTTGTAGCTATAGTTATCAGGCAAGCTTACTACCATAGAGGTGTGTAGCCTCATGGAAAGCCTCAGTTTTCATCTCACGGACCAGAGCGAGCAACTGCGAGATCACAGCAGCTCAACAGTTTCTCTTTCAACTGGATTGTTCTGTGGACTCTGTGCATTATATGTTTTGGGATGCAGCCCTGAATTTTCATTTCATGTGTTTTGACATAACCGCATTATGAAATGTTCTTCCATGACTAGCTTGCTGTAGCATTTTTCTATCAGAGGGTGAAGTCTTACATCCAGTAGCTTTAACATTAACTAACATTCATCGTCACTAAATGAGTTTTAAAATTGAAGCTAATTTAGGTTACGGTTAACAAAATTGTGCTTAGCATGTAGCTCTAGCTACGAATTATTTCGATGTTGCTGAATGTTCACTTGTTTTCCAGTAAAAATATGCATTCTGTCACATTAGCTGCTTCTTTTTCAATACAATTTTTGTTTACTATCGAGTAGAAGAGCCAACACGCTTGTTTGTAAAGAAAATGCCTGTCACATTGTTGCAATGAGACAGGTGTAGATATAGGACACTTGGCTCCGTAATTCGAGAAACACACATGCAGACCACAAAAGACCACACCTTATTTGTTGCCATTTTTGTGAGCTTTTAACAGCCGTTTCTCGTCCGTGTTTGAAACGTCATGATGTCGATTCATTTCGAGTACATGGGTTTCTCACCATTCAAATAGATACACCTGGAAAAAAAAATAGTCCAGGAGCGTTGCCAAGAAGGACATTATTGGTGTTCTTACAATAGGGCAAAGCTGTGTACAGCTAAAACACTCTGGAGCTCTGTTAGGCCAATGTCGAAACGTGGAAATTTAGGCTATATCAGTTATGTAGCATTTTGTTTCCTTCAGTAAAATCTGTTTTGACCTAGCAGTGATTGTGCCAGCAAACAATGTACTGCATGCTGTGGTACCATGTCTGGTTTTAGACACGGTGGATGTTTTCTCTCAAAGTTTGAGAAATGTGGGTGCAAACAGAGGAAATTCATTGTTTTACTAGAATGCAAAAGTCCTTACACTGTCTGCAGTTTGTATGAAGGTTAATACCGTGCCATCTCTTTTAGATTTAAATGGATCTGGTATACTTCTTTTGTGACTCACGTTTTGGATCCATCTAAATGCCTTTGTGTATAATACGTCATTCTGTTTAAAGTATCAACGATGAACACTGTGTTCTCCAGCAACCCTCACACCTCGTTTTTGACCCCTGCAGCAAAGCAGCACAGCACACTCAAAATGCAGACTTGCCAACATCTCTGGTATAGCCGTAGCAATTATGAATTGTGAGCCCTTACTACAGAGCCATGGGAGAAGCCTCAGAATCATTGGGTTTATAAGCTCCAGCACCAGTTGGACCACATGCGCTTTCAGTTTGCCCGGTAGAAAAGCCAGTTCATTGAAAAGGGAAAGGACACGGGACGTGGGAGAGGAATGTGCTTCTCTTTATCTGGCTCAACTTTGACCTGTGAATTCATGAAACTCGCAGTTATGAGCCAATAGAAACCAAGGTGGCGGGACTGTGGCCTGTTTGGATGGTGAAACACGGAGGAGCTGCTTGTTATTAAATATTCTCTAAATAAAAAGTGTGCTGCAGGAATGAGTCCTAACATTTTAGCACTTCCATTTCCATCGTCCCGAAGTCAGTGGTTTTTTTTTTTTTTTGAATGGGTTTTTGGTTAAATGCCTGAAATGAGGTCTGTGGTTAACACAAGCTCAAGATATTTTCACGTTTTATTCTAAAATAAAATCTTGCAAACTATTCCAACTCAAACTTTCCAATTTGTAGATTTATCAGTTTATAGTATTTTCCAATTGTAGTGCCTTTTTTCATATTCTATCAAAAGCTCAGTGGTGGTGACGTTGAAGTCATGAGACCATGGTGTAGTTCGTTTAAAGCCCACCTTTAGCTTATTACTTCTGGCGACTGTACTTGGGCTTCGAAATCCATGAGTTGTGTTCATTTGTGAAGATTATCTTGATGAACAAAGCGTGTAAGAATGAAACACTTTTGCCGGTCACTGAGCTTAATTTCTGCAATAATCCAAAAGCCAGTGGAAAAATCCTCTTGGCTTTTCGTCGAGGGAACCAGGGTGATGCTAACTTCCGGGTTGGCCTACAAAATTTTGTTGCTCTTTTCTTAATGTTGCTTAGCTGCACAAAAAAAAAAAAGAGAAAAGAATATGGTGAATATCCGTTGTGACGGTGACTGTTAGCACTGTTAGTCCTACATGCTACAAAAATCAGTTATGTTTCAGTTACAGTTTGCAGAAACATGGACTTTTTTGGTTTAATATCTTTCAGTGTGTAGACTGTACATCATAATTTTAATTTCTTATTAGTATCGAGTATTTTACGTTCCTATTTTGGCAGACAAGTGAACTGATTTGTTTCATGTTTCATTGTCAGTAATAGAGAGAGTCTAAATACCTTTTTCTTGTCAAAGTTTGTGGACTGCTGGTTAAAGGTCAGTTTAACGTCAGTAAATATTTTTCCTACAGTTGTCGACAGTTTATCATGTGCAGCAACTGACATGGACAGGACATATTAAATATAAAGTAAGCTTATACACTCAACTGGTTGCTTATAAAGCTTAACATTTCTGCAGATTGCAGTTAATCAGTTCAAACCAATACTTTTTCCTCTACGCAGTCAGCACTGAGCTGTGCAGGCCCCCAACTAAAAACTAGGGCTTTTTTATGGTAAAATTCTGGTTTTCCGCTCTGCACGCTAGGATTTATTATTGGTTTCCTTTAGTTTGACAGAAACAACATTTTGTAATCCTGTTTCATGAGGTTTAATACTGGAAAGAAAAGCAGAGGCTTCAGAACTGACAGAAGTGATGGACTGAAAAAGCCAAAGTCTTTACAGCTTTTAGTGAGGATCCTTCAGAAAGGACTTTTTTTTTTAATTTTTTTTTTTAAAAAAGATAACACAAATGGATTTTGCCAGGAATTCTTGTCCATAAGATGGAAAATATTGGAGATCTTTTTTAGTAAGATTCGAAACATTGATAATGTTTTGTCCTCAGTGGCTTTGTGTCTGAGCAGCACAACACTATTTAGAAGCTCAGGCAGCTCTGCAGAGGCAGTAGGATTATCAGGCACGCAGTGTGTTGATTTTTGGTAGGTACACCCACTCCACAGTTTCAGAGCCAAGAACCTCAACATGTTTATTTCGCTCAGAGCTTTTCAGTTTGGCATTAATAGAATACCGTCTGTTGGGAAGCGAGTCTAATCCTTATATATACATGTCCAATGCGGTTTCAGTTCAGTGTGGGAGGTTCTGGTTGGCCGTGTGTAGAAGGCATTTCTTGTAATTCTCATTATGTTCATTAACTCTGAAGACACAAGGGATGCTTTAAATAAAAGTAATAATGTGCTGGACCTTTTTCAGAAGTCGGTTCTGGAGTGTTTAGAAGGTGTGAGGATTCTAGCTGATCGAGCTAGATGCCAGGGTAAACAATTTAATTATCGCATATTACATCATAAGCACAAATGCAGTTACTAGGATGAAAACTTCTAGTGGTAGTCGAAAATGGATATTATGTTTTACCTTTGTATAGACTTCTTCCACTATCAAACTGTTGCGAATCATACTAAAATTTCATATCTGTTGAATGGTCCACCTTGAGGAGGAGTGGGGGAAGTGTACTGCAGGAGTGCACAGTGCTTGCGACACAGTTTGAGGACAGTTTGGTGTTTTCCCCGCCATGTTCGATTCAACTTTCCTTATCCACCTCTGACCTAATCATTCTGTGAGTAGGTTGGGCTTTTGTTGGATGCTTGTCAGGATGTGCTGAATGTGATGAGATACAAGCCCAAACTTGTTTGCAGAGGCAAGCTCAAACCACAGATTAGTCTTTATAGTTGTTGGAGCTGTTCTGATACTGTGCTTATAATTTTTTTTATTGATACTTGGAATCGTTGTATTGTCATACAGTATATTCATGTATTTTTCTTTCTTCCATACCCATCTCTATTACATCATGCCTATAGATGGTGGTAGCTATGTAAGGCTAGTAATTCTTAAGCCTTCATTTTCCCTGATTACTAATGTAAATTATTTTTTTAAGTACATTTTTAATGGTTGGGATAGTCCATAGTGTGTGGGTCGCAAGTTGCAAAAGGTTGGGAACCTTTACCCTGGAGTGACCTGGAAAATACAAAAAAAAAAAAAAAAAAATTTAAATGGGCAAAAAAATGGCAGACAAACCAATCGACATGTGAATGTGGTATAATTGCGCAGGTGTTTCGAGCTCTTTACTTCAAACATATGGTGATGCAGTGCCCTCACTTTCTGTTATGGTAAATAGTTCATTACTGTGATTTGTTTAGTTCAATAGTGTGATTATAAAAAACTATCGCTGTATGTTTAACTGTCATTACATAAGTTTATAGTTAACTTCACTTAACTATGTTTATTGGGGATGTCTCCCAAAGATTTTGGTAAAAAGAAAAATCAAAAACTGCACTTTACATCATTTTCATCCTCCTCAAAGCACTCAGTGAAGTCTTGTGCCCTGTGGATGGTGACGTTGTCATCAGGATAGAAATGTTTCATCATGAGATAAAGGTGATCAGTCAGTATCACTGCATTTATTTGCAGTGAGTCTTCCTTCTAATGTGATAAGTGGACCAAACCATGACAGCAAAATTCCCCCTACTAACCCAAAGACCCAGGTAATGAACGGTGTAAACGCATACACTGCGCTGCATCGCATCTGAATCCATTCCGATATGGTCTGTTATGCGATATGTTATTAGCGTGACCTTGCTTTGCAGCTCAAGCTTTCATATCTGACTGCCCATTCCTCTGCAATTTTTTGTTGGGTCCCGATACACCCTTTTACTCTAGGGGTTGATCATTCAGCTTTGTACGGTTCTCTTGGTGTGCACCACTCATGCACTCACCTACTTGTTGAATATATATTGAAGGATGAGTCATCTACCCATATCATGTTTTTTTTTTTCTCTTTTCTTTTTTTCCACATCTCTGTACACCGGTGCCTGTGGTTTTTGCACCATGGAACTGTCATGTGTATCTGTCTTTGTTTATGTATGTTGCAATCCTACTATAATATCTCTCTCTGTCTAGTCATCAACATACTGACGGCCTTTGAATGTGCACTTTCGAGCAAAATTTCTAACCCTGTTTACTGCTGTCTTTCCCATGGATCTACATGAAGATGGTAGTTTAGTTATTGTTCTTATTAAAAACACAGCCAGTTGAGCTGTCCTTGTGACTGAAGTGCCTGACAACTGTGCCCCAATCACTTTCAAGGGACTCCCTTTCAAGGTCACTTAGATCTTTTCTTTGTGACGTTTCGATCCAAAAATCATGTTCAGTTGGGCTGCGCAGCTTTGTACACTTGCAGCAACCCTGTCTGGAAGCATCTGCATTTCATTTCCTGTCCTGCTCATTTTAGTGTTTTCCCTGATCCCAACCACCTGATTCAACTAATTAGCTATTAATTAAACAGCCCTTCCCGAGTTGAAGCAGGGGAAACAGTAAAATGTGCAGGACAAGGGGGTATTGCAAGACCAGGTTTGGGAGCCTATGTTGTAATGCATGGCTGTTTAGAAGTCAGTCAGAAAAAACAAATGTGCATTTTCAACTGTGTGCGATTAATTTAAAGTGATCTACAGTCCCCTCTGAAGCTATTGGAACGGCAAGGCCAATTCATTTGTTTTTGCTGTACACAGAAGTCATTTGGGTTGAATATGAGAGGAGAGTTTAGAATTTCAGCTTTTATTTCCAGGTAATATGTAGATATGTTAAATGACATAGAACATAGCACATTTTGTATCAGACCACCCAATATTGGAACATGTGACTGACAGGTGTTTCTTGTTGCCCAGGTGTGTCCTGTTAGTTTGATTGTTTAAAAAATAAATCACCTGAACATCTACTTTTGGTTTTAGCCTTCAGTTTAATCTGTTAAGACTGCATTTGTTTTTATAAAGGATAAGCCAACATGAAGATCAGAGAGCTGTCTATGGAAGAAATCGAGCCATTTTGAAGCTGAGAAAAGAGGGAAAATCAATCAGAGGCATTGCACAAATATTGGGCATAGGCAAAACAACAATTTGGAATGTCCTGAAAAAGAAGGAAACCACTGGTGTACTGAGCAACAGACACCGAATGGGTCGGCCAGGAAAAACAACAGAAACATTGGGAGAGCTGTGAAGAAAAACCCTCTCTGCCTGATGTCACCAACAACCTCCACAGGACAGGGGTCAAGGTATCACAATCCACTGTTCAAAGAGGACTTCGAGAGCAGAAATATAGAGGCCATACCACAAGATGTAAACCACTTATCAGCGGTAAGAATCAGAAAGCCAGATTGGACTTTGCAAATTCCAATCTGGAAAAAAAAAAGCACAGAGATGAGCCATAAAAGTTCTTGAACAAGGTTTTATGAACTGATGAGACCAATATTAACCTCTACCAAAGTGATGGAAAACCCAGAATGTGGAGAAGGAAAGCATCTGCTTATGATCCAAAACATGCAATCTCATCTGTGAAACGTGGTGGAGGTAGTGTCATGGCTTGGACTTGCATGGCTGCTTCTGGAACAGGCTCACTAATCTTTATTTATGATGTAACTCATGATGGTAGCAGCAGAATGAATTCAGACGTTTACAGGAACATTTTGTCTGCCAGTTTACAGAAAAATGCATCCAAATTAATCAGGAGGATCTTCATCATGCAGCAAGGCAATGATCTAAACACACTGCCAACTCAACAAAGGACTTTATCAGGGGGAAAAAGTGGAAGGTTTTAGACTGGCCAAGTCAATCACCAGACCTTAACCTAATTGAGCAGCATTTCACCTCCTGAAGAGGAGACTGATGTGAGAAACACCCTGAAACAAAGAACAACGGAAAGAGGCTGTGGTAAAAGCCTGCAAAAACATCACAAAAGAAGAAACCAACGATTTGATGATGTCAGTGAGTCACAGGCTTGATGCAGTTATTGCAAGCAAGGGATATGCAGTCAGATATTATTTACTTTAATTTACTTCGACTTCTGTTCCTATAGTTTTGCTTGCCTGAAAATTGGGTGGTCTGATATATAAAAGGTTCTATGTTTTATGTTGTTTAACACACCTAGATGTAAATACCATGAATTAAAAGCTGAAATCCTAAACACTTGTATATCATATCCATCTCAAACCCAAATGTCTTTGGTGTATAGCACAAACAAACAAATTGGCCTTGGCGTTCCAATAGTTGCGGAAAGGACTGTATATGGAGCTTTTAATAAAATATTAAGAAAAGTAAGCAGGTTTTGTTGTGCCTTCAAACTGGTGTGTTGCTCAATACCGCTTGCTTGTTTATTATACTGTTTACACAAATACAATGATTTATTGTTTATACCTCCTTTTAGGTAAATAGTCTACACCCTCAACTCAGTGCTTTACAATGATAAATTAGCCTGCACGTTTCAATCACTGGCTCCTCTTTTTTTTTTTTTTTGTCTCTAGCCGGCGGTGAGAGTCATGGGGGCGTTCCTAGACAAGCCCAAGACGGAGAAGCACAATGCACACGGTGAGGGCAATGGTCTGCGCTATGGCCTGAGCAGCATGCAAGGATGGCGTGTGGAAATGGAGGATGCACATACAGCCACTGTGGGTTTACCACATGGCCTTGACGACTGGTCCTTTTTTGCTGTGTATGATGGGCATGCAGGCTCACGTGTGGCCAACTACTGCTCCAAGCACCTGCTGGAGCACATTGTGGCAGCGGCGCCAGCCGGCGAGCTAGGCCGCAGCGTGGAGGCGGTAAAGAGCGGCGTGCGTGCTGGCTTCCTGCGCATCGACGAGCACATGCGTGGCTTCGCAGACCCGCGCAACGGCCTCGATCGCAGCGGCTCTACAGCCGTGGCTGTACTGCTTTCCCCTGAGCATATGTACTTCATCAATTGTGGTGACTCGCGCGCGCTGCTTTGTCGTGATGCGCGTGTTCGCTTCTCCACACTCGACCACAAGCCATGTGACCCACGTGAGAAGGAGCGCATCCAGAACGCCGGTGGCTCTGTCATGATCCAGCGTGTGAATGGCTCCCTGGCCGTGTCACGTGCTCTGGGCGACTATGACTACAAGTGCGTGGAGGGAAAGGGCCCCACCGAGCAGCTGGTTTCCCCTGAACCTGAGGTATTTGAGATTCCCCGTGTGCCAGAGGAGGACGAGTTTGTGGTGCTGGCCTGTGATGGTATATGGGACGTGATGAGCAATGAGGAGCTGTGTGCCTTTGTGCGTGCCAGGCTGGAGGTGTCTGATGACTTGGAAAAAGTGTGCAATGAGGTGGTGGACACATGCCTGCACAAGGTAGATGAGCTTCTTTCCTGTTGTTGGGAAATTGCTTACTTTATCTTAATCATTGTGTAGTGCTAGGAGTTTGTTTTACAGTACTTTAGGGTCCCCCCCCCTCCTGCCTAATCTATCACATGTGCTAATGTGTGATTAACTCACACCATAATTTAAACATGTTTCCCTGGGCTAAGAAAAGAACGAAAACGATGATTAAAAAAATAATGAAAGCCTGCAGGCAGTAGGCGTGGCGGGCACTAAGAGTGAGATGCATATTTTGTGAGATAAATATTTCTGTTTTCATGAATTCTTTAGTCAGAGGTATTCTTTATAATTACTTGTTTTTTCTTAATTGTTCATCTAAGACTTAAACATATTCTGAACCTTGAAGAAAATAAAAGGGTTGTTCTCGTGTAGTGTAGAATGTTCTAATTATAAAAATTATGCAAGCCTAACCTTACGTGGTTTATAGCTAGAAAGCTATAGCTATGTCAGACCCCTGTCGCTGCCAAACTGTTGCTCTTTGCGACATGACATGGCAGATGACGTTCAGCCTTTTCTCACTATAATCTCCTCTTTTCTTACCGAAGGTGTGCACTGCCAGAAGGTTTCATTTTAGACTCCGCTAACCACGACATGCAAGTTCTAGTTCCAGTGACGCTTAATGAAATTCATCCATGTTCCCCCCCCCCCCTTTACTCTCTTGAAAGGTGCCTAAAGTTGACTGTACACTACAGATGTGGTAGATTAGGCAGAAATGAAATAAACTTTGACTGTTCTTTTCATAGTCCTATTTTGGAATCTTGAGAGAAAAAGGGATTAGGATGAAAAATGCTGGAATATTCTGCTTCTTTTTGTTGTTGTTGTTGTTCTTCCAGAGTCTTAATAGGAATTTCAATTTCTCTTCTCCCTACAGGGAAGTCGAGATAACATGAGTGTTGTGTTAGTGTGTTTGCCAAATGCACCCAAAGTATCAGAAGAGGCAGTGAAAAGAGATGCCGAGTTGGATAAGTTCCTCGAATCCCGTGTGGAAGGTGAGAGAGATTTATTCTTTTTTAAATTAAAAAAAAAAAAAACTTTTTTGCTCACATCATGAAACTCGAAGCAAAACAATGCTTATGTCATGTCTGTCTGTCTGTCCTGAAAATCCACTTCTGCCTTGTAATTGTCTGTCTCACTGTCTTAAATGTTTTGTGTGAATGAACTGAAGCTGGAGGGCATTTGAACAGAAATTACACTCTACATAGCCAGCTATACATAATAAGTAAGAACGTCAACTGTCTAGGGCTCCACAGCCACCAGGGCCCCTAATAAATGTTATCTTATGACTGTATGTCATTAAGTTAAACATAGTTCTAGTGAGGATAAAGAGCGGGATTGGTTGGGTATTTCATTAAGGCTGCGTCCCAAAATCATACCATCAGTACTTTATAGTTGTATACTATTTAATCATATATTATTCAATGCAGTGGTTTGGGTTTGGGACATAGCACATGTTTTTAAAATAAATGTCTACATCAGAAAGGGCGAAAGAACTGAGGAGAAAGAGCTACAAGATATTTTATATATATATATATATATATATATATATATATATATATATATATATATATATATATATATATATATATATATATATACAATTATTTTTTTTTATTTATTTATTTATTTATTTTTACACATTTGGTAGTTATTGCTATTATTTAGTTTAACAAACTTGGTAGCACCCTGCCGGAGAACACCGCAGCCCTTCGAGTTTCTTATTGCTTATCTTGCCCATGGTTCTTTGGACAGGCAGATAAAAAGAAAAAGCAAAACAAACTTCAGAATACCAGCTTGCTCAATGCCTGTATTGCTCTGCATGTGTTTCTAAGCTCACAGCCATTCACTGCGCCGTATGAGAGAGAACACACAAATATATCAAATATAATCCAGAAGCTGGACTTAGTCACCTCATACAAAATGTTGTTGTTGTTTAGCATTCCGCAGAAGTGTGGTCAGTTTGCATGTTTTTGACAATACCTTTGCTATAATGTGTTAAATTAATCAATTTAGGTGTGAATATTTTTGTGTATCTGGCTTAGGGCCCCCGAAAGGCTTGAGCTGGCCAACAAGTATTGTAGGTTCAGTAGGCTGCTAAAATGGTGATTAAAAGTAACATGCTCTACTTAAATGTTTAAATATTGCACGGTGGCACAACACACTATTAGCGCGCACTACCTGACTCCTGTCACCCGCTTATCTACATTACACATTAGCCGAGGATGCATTCCTATGCTCGGTAGATAACCGTTTTTATTTTAAGGATCCGCATGGAAACAGTGCCTAGCAGTATAGATGGCAGGGCAATGCAAAACTGTCATGCAGCTCTGCTAATTTGTTGAGTGAAAATAAACACACTAGTCAGACTTGTAGAACATCAATTATGTGTAATGTGGGAACACCACAATGTTAGCCAGAGTCTTGCTGCTGTGTTGTTGAGGACCTATGCTACATGGTACATCGGAGACAGGATAAGAGAAGGACTATGCCTACATAGAGCTGTCCCTGGAAATGTGAGAAATCGTTCATTCCCTTTGGTCTGTATAATGTACTCAACTAGCTTAAACAGCTTGTGATGGTTGGTGTTAAGTTACGCTAGCTTTTTAGACTAGTTATGTTTCCGGGCAACTCAGACATCAGACATTGAAACTTTCACTTGCCCAATGGGCCAGCCAATACATTTATTACTTGTCCACCCCTGTCTTTTCTAAAATTTCAATAGCCTGACACCGCTGCTTTTGTTTTCCCCTCTCTTCGCCTGCCCTTCCCTTTTCTTTCTTACATGCTGCAAATTCTTTGGCAGTAAGATGCGCGTTTAATGTAGTTTTGCGTGTTATGTAAAATCATGACTTTGAATGTTGGGTCGGGGTTGGGGTAACGTTGAGGTAATGTTTGGCTGCGTGCTGAGAGGGCCTTAGGGAGTCGTCAGCACTGCTCCTCCAGCTAGGAATGTACTGGCTGAACATCCATCTGGCAGCGGGCCCAGAGCGGTCCAACTGAGCTGCAGGGTATCCTACTTCAGTCCCCCTGCCCTTTTTGACTGTGTCCCCACCTCCACACAGGCCTGCACTCACCAAGATGCTGTCAGTTGTCAGTCACAAAGTCTATACACCGAATGCTTTTACCTCAGGTGCTGTAATACTATTTGTGAAATGATTTATGTGAGTGGATTCTTTATTTCTGGCTGTCCTTACACTGTTTCTAAACTTATCTGCAGTTTGTTCTATGGTCTCCAATATTTGTACTTTTATTTCGCAGCCTTTTAACCTGTCATTTGTTCACTCTCTCTCTCAGAACTCATTGAGAAAGCAGGGGAAGAGGGAATTCCAGATCTGGTACATATCATGAGAAACCTTGCCACAGAGAATACCCCTAACCTCCCACCAGGGGGAGGTCTCGCCAGCAAGTGAGCATGCATATGCACTTACACACTTATTTATGCAAACATAGTCAAACACCGAGGAAATCCAGTGAATGTGAAAGTACAGATGTTTGCTAGAGACGGGAACATTGTATACATGTAATATATAACACTGTTAATTGTATTTTCATTTTCCCTTTTATTCTATTTAGTAATGAATCATGTAAACGCCGCAATCCAATTGCCCGAGTCAGATTATGACAATATTCTGATTTCCCAAATTCCGTTTCCCACCCTTGGAATATGCCTGTTTTAATCAGAAATTTGTTGCGTGTAAACACCTTATTCAGAAAATCCAGTGAAAGCAGATTTCTGCGCGTGGTCAGTCCGCAAGGAATAGTGGGTGCTAACAGATGCTTAGCTGTAGGCCAGGTATTTAGGAATGGCAACTCAGACATACTTACAACAACCATGTTTACAGGAATAATATATAAACATCGCATTTGGAATATGTCTGCAACCCGAATATAGACCTTAAAAGGATTTTGATGTGCTGTAAACATAGTCAGTGATGCTCGTCTGAAAATGAGTGTCATTTTTTTTTTTCATTGCAGGCACAGTGTTATTGAGGCTGTGTATAACCGGCTCAACCCCCAAAGAGAAGACGATGGGGTGAGTGACCTTAATCCTCCCACTGTACTTCCAGTAAAACTGTATGTATTTTACACAACAGTAGTGTATCTGCTGTGCAGCTCTCTACCACTACATCTGCTTAGTTTTAGTAATCTCATCATGAGACTGTGCTACGGCTCCCTCTCCTGATCCTGCTCTGTCACTCACTCACTCACTCATTCATTCACACACACACAGCCTGTTCAAAACAGCCCCACAGCTGCAGTGAGCTCATCTCTCTGGGCAACTGCAACAAAGCACAAAGGCTGAGATCACCACACCAAAAAAAAAAAAAAAAAAAAAAACACACCCGCACACAAAGCACACAAGGACCCAACAAGAAAAACCTCCTGAAAAAGTTTTCTCCAAACACAATGCAGCCAAGTGATACACTGCTAGCATATGCGTGACACGATTGTGTTTTTAAGCTGTTTCTGCAAAAATTTTACTGTGCGTTTACGGTTATAAACTGAAACATAATCCATAGCCGAAAGTCTACTTGAAGTAATCATAATGAATACCAAATAATAGGCTTTTATGTTTGTTTCAAAGACTAAAGTGTTCTATTAGTGTTTTTCCACTGTACATTCAAACAGGGGTCAATGGCACTTTCATCAGTAAAAGAAGTGCCTGGATTTACGTTGTTCTCCATACAGTGACAAAATATAAATAATTTTAATTTCAGCCGTTTGGCCACATTAAGATTACATAATGAAAATAACATGGAAAGTATGTCAATACACTAGAGGCCTCCATAATTTCAGGATCCCACAATCAAATAAAATGAATGCACCTAACTGTACACTGCTTTTGGTTTGTGCTGGCATAATTTTTAAAGGGGTCATATCATGATTTTTAATGTTTTCCTTGTGTTTGGGTATGTAATGTATCTGTGCATGTATAAGCTCTGCAAAGTCTCAAAGCTCATAGTCTCCCCCAAACGGATTTATTTTGTCTAACAGAGAGCACTGTTCCAGACCTGCCCGAAACACGTCGTTCGAAGTCCAGATTTACTTTCGTAATTTCTCTACGTCACAAAGTGCACTATCGGCATAATCCCGCCCAAAGGCAGCCACGAAGAAAAAAGGCGAGGCTTCAGTGAATTCAGGCGCCATGTCGCGGAGACGCTGTGTGTTTCAGTGTGAAAGCAAAACCTCTTTGTTTAGCTTTGTGAAAACGGACGAAATCAGTGGTTACTGTTTATTTATAACTCTGTTCCTGAGCAGTACAACCCGAATGTTTGCTTGTGCACAGCACATTTTACGGAGGACAGCTTCCTGAACCTGAGACGTTTGGAGTTTACATCGTATCTGAAAGGTGAGAGTTACAAAATAAAAACTTACCACTGTGAAACGTTCTGCTCAAGTCGTGTTTGCAAACTTGCTTCCGCTTGATCATCCGCGTTTTCTGAATCTGACTCCGGCTCGAACTGATACGGTAAAACCGATGACATGTTACTTAGGAGCTTAGAATTGCTTTATAAGCTTTGGAGGCTAAAGCTAACCCAAGGGGCGTTACATTTCTGACGCACTCGTGAGGCTTTCGGCCAATCACAACTCAACGGGTCAGCTGGCAAATCAGAGCACTCTGGGCTTTTCGGAAAGAGGGGCTTTGGAAAAATCGGAGCGTTTCAGGCAGCCTGGGAATAGAGGCACTGTAATAATGTACATTATTTGACAAATAATGCGTTTTTTGAACATTTAAAGCATGTTAACCAATTTTATTACACCCAATAAACAAAATAATTAACGTTTAAAAAGGTTTAAAAAGCATGATATGACCCCTTTAAGATATGAAATCATAGCTTTTCAACCTTGGTGTTGGGACCCCACGAGGGCTTGTCTGAGGTGCGACTAGTTTTACCCACAATTAATAATGCTTTTTACCGCCATTGTTTTATAATGCAGTTCTATGCATGTAAATTCAAGATAATGTTGGACAGTTATTCCATAAATTGTTAATCAAAGTGGCCTTTTTACTGAACACTGGCAGCATGAGGAGAGGTGCATTTGACACATGCAGAAGCGTGGTTTTGCATGCCATAGTTTCAGGCTGCTTTTGAGGTAGAACCCACACTTCCTGAAAGCTGCCACAGAGCATAGAAGTGAAGATCTCTTTGGATTAACCTTTGTGATCTTATACAGTGGTAATATTTGTGACATTTACAGATATTTGGAATTTACTAAACCAGCACAAGAGAGCACAGAACCGAATGCTCCAAGCCACGGTGCTCATGAAGACATCGTGAAATGCAGTACATGATCCGATTAAAATGTGAACCCAACCATTTGCTAGCGCTTATTTATGAAATGCAGGGTTCAGTGTCCTTGTGTGTGTCATATCAAAGCGGCGATGTAGGTTGTGTGTAACAGCAGAGATACAACAAGCCCAGCCTCTCACTGGACGTGGTGATTGCAGAATGCCTGCGTTTGCGGTGGAGATGGCCGTAACTAGCTATGAGGGCTCTGAGGCCTGAACCTTGGTAGATTTGGAAGGGTTTTTTTTAACCTCTTATGTGGCTCATCTCCAGTTGTCAAATTCAATATGGAAACAGCGAGGTCCTGATAATGTGGTGGCAAAGTGCAATCTACAGGAGTTTTTTGTTTTGTTCATTGGTTATTGATCCTAAACCACGGTTCCACTCTTATGCTAACAGGGCAGATGCTGTGTACAGCAGGAAAAGTGTATATTCAAGAGGTGGCATGTGTGCAGGTGTGTTTGTGTGAGAACTGGACTCTTGATCAGTCTGTGTATCTACGGATTGTCTTTCTCATCTACTCCAATTTATTATGTGACATGGCCAGTGTTTTACTGGCAGTTGTCTCTGCTTGACTGAGTGTTGGTCAGAGTGCACTGTGCTTGTATTCACTTCGTGTATCTGTCTCCCCCTTCCTGTTTCCTATTGTTACCACATCAAATTAGAGATACTGAGATATAAATTATGTTAAATAGATTAAATTAACCTGGTAAACGTTCTCACACTAGAGCTATGATTGATCATACTTTATAAGAAGTACACAGATAATGTTTGTTGCACAGTTCATTTTCTCACTCATAGCCAGATAGGTATCTTTACTGATTTTGTCCCCACTACTCCATCTGCTGTTTGAGTTAATTAGTAAATCTAATTCTACTTCCTGCCAGCTTGATCCTGCCCCCATTGCCTTACTTAAGCTGTGCCTGCCTGTTATCTCAGTGCCTATTTCCCACCTCATCAATAGAATATTTTAGTACTGGATTTGTCCCTCCAGAACTCAAAACTGCGGCTGTCATTCCAGTTTTAAAAATTCCTAGCTCGGACCCCTCAGATCTTGCTACGCTGAGGACAATCAACTCTATATTAGCTCACATCATTCTGCCCCTTTCCCCACAAATTCCTTATCTGAATGTATCAAGGGCATTAATTCCTGGATGACCAGTAATTTTCTCAAACTCAGTACTGAAAAAAAATGATGTGTTAGAACATGTGGAGATGCTACTACTATCTCTTCTCCCTGATCAGTTAATTGATATAAATGGTGTTACGGTCAGACCCTCCCCTACCGTCCGCAACCTTGGTATCATCTGACTCCACACTCTTTTAACTCGCACATCTCCTCTCTCACAAAAACAGCTTTCTGTCATCTTCGCAGTATTGCTAGACTTCGCCCCATTCTCAACACCAAAGATTATGAAACTCTCGTCCATGTTTTCATCAGTTCTCAGCTTGATTATTGTAACGCTCTGTCTTCTGGCCTTCCCACTGAAACGATCAATAAATTGCAATACATCCAGAATTCAGCAGCCAGGGTTCGCTCTCACTCTAAGAAATCATCACACATCACTCCTGTCCTGCGCAGGATACACTGGTTAACTGTTTCATATCGTATCCAATACAAAGTTCTCCTTATCGCTTTCAAAGCCTTACATGGTCTAGCCCCCTCATACATTGCTGATATCATCCGCCCCTACACCCCATCACGCTCTCTCGGGTCATCTGATTCTGGCTTCTTATTCATTCCAAATTACAAGCTGTCCTCACTCGGTGGTAGGGCTTTCTGCACAGTTGCCCCTTCACTTTGGAACTCTATTCCACAATCCCTTTGTAATCTTACCTCTGTACATGATTTTAAAAACTAACTCAAAACTTCTTTGTCCAGTGTTTCTGTGACTCTTAACTGCGGTCATGTTTTGTTGAGATTCTGTGTCGTGTTATTTGTGTCTGCTTTCTAATTATAAAGTGACCTTGAGTTTGTAGAAACCTATTTTTATTATTATTATTATTGTTGTGTTTGTGTAGCTGCATCACTCATTTACTTCATCAGCTGTGAAATTACAACATTTGTATAGTTTGTATCAGGCCACTGAGTGTTCTGTGACAAAGTGCAGTTATTTATTCAGCTTAAGGGTTTACTTCTTTGAAATTGGCCAATTACTGTTAGTAATCTTTAGAGTTTGCACGGTACCACTTTTTAAAAATTTTTTACGGACACTGAAACCTCGAGTCTCGGCGAATTCCGATACTTGTGCAGTATTGTTTTCTTGAAAACGTATTATGCTTTAAAATGTTCTGATGCTTTAAAAAGCATTGTAAACAACATTTACATGTCCTCAGACAAACCCAATCCCATAATTCTGTTTACCAGGTCAGAATTTCTTAAGTTTAAACTTAAATCCAGGGCTAGTAAGTAGGAATGTGTACAAATATTTGTCTCGTATCAAGGTTTTGATTAACAGTCATATTTTGTATTGGCAGAACCCAAATATCTTCATTATTTGGCATAGTCATTGGCATGTTTAGATCACTGGCCTGATAAACAGTGCATGTACTTTGCCAGAGAGTGCAAGTTATGTTGATTGACAGACTGTGATGCTAGGGCTAGGCACGAGTACTCAAGTGATTGATCATGACAGCACACGATCTGTGAATGAATGTTTTATGACTTCATTAAGTACGTTACATTGTTTGACCTTCGGCAACAAACAACCAAATGCAAGTTCTTCCATGAGGAGAAATTTTCATTACACTGGACTACAATAGTGTTTCGGGCAAGACCTGCACCACTGAGGTCAGGAGGGTGGTGGTCTACAGAAACTACACAAATGACAGTAATTTCAAATAACAGCTTCTTGCCATTAGCTAGCTAATTATTAAAAGTTATACTACAGTGCTGTTGAAATCTCTAATGTTGTCACATAAAACACATACTCCTTGATATGGTGAAGCTTCTGTAACAAGACTTATTAACCTCAAGAGACAAAAAAAGAGAGACTGGTGAAGGAACAGCTGTTTATAGCTGCCATAATGTAAGTGATGTCACTGAATGTAACTATAAATGGTTTAAAAGCATGACGAATTGTTCATGAATAAATTAAAAATATATTTCTTGGCAAATTGCTGTGGTATACAAGGAATAAAACACATGCTGTTATAGGATAATAATCAACCTCAGGGTGGTGATGGTAACTGCTTTGCGTCAGGGCACTGCACACCACCCAGTCGTGTTTTTTTTTTTTCCAATTACATAATATTTAGCTAATTATCTAATATGTACAAAAACACAGTGACTTGCAGAACACCCTGACAAACATGACGGGCTGTGTAGATTTGTTGAGAGGTCAACCTTCTGTCCCTGGCGGTAATAAAATATGAAAACGTAATATTGACACACGTCTACTTCTGGCAGTGTAGAGTCAGATTGGACATCTCACTGAGTATGGGAGTAATTATTTGAAGAAAGCTGGTTTACGTCATCTTTGATTGGTTTCATTTGGGTTAAATTACACATGCCTATTCTTGTTTTGCTCTTTGTTTTCATGTCTTTGTTCTTATGCCTTGAACATTTATATACTTTTAATAATTTAAAAAAAAAAGCTTGATTTTACAATTTGTGTCACTGAGGCATAGAATATATACAAGAGCTCGCTTATATGTTTATCCTGCTTTAAGTGGAAAATAAAGTACTTTTTTCCTTAATAACTAACTTTGCCCTTCTCTTCTTGTTCTCATTTTCCCCTCTGCTACCTATATTTGCTCTCTGTAGAACGGTGCAGACCTGGAGGACCCCTGGTAGCTGCCCACCCTGAGGGCCTACAGCCTTAAAGGATCCCTCTGTTCACGAGACACCCTTCATACTTTTGTTCCCCTTTTTTATGAAATTTACATATTGATTTGGGTCATCATTAATAATTTGAAGTACAATGGCAAACAGTCTGCCCAAAAGGATTACAAACTACTACTTTTTTTTGTTTTGTTTTTTTTTTTTTTTTGCGAAAAGATGAGGGAAAGAGAAGAACTTTAGCATTAGAAAGTATACATCAAACCGTAAAGACAGTTTTTGTGCTTCCCCACTCCCCTCCCCCCCTTTGTGGTTGTCGGTGTTCTTGCTGAAACTTGGCTTTGGAGCAGTGCACGCCCATAAGCGTTGTGGTGCCTTTTTCTAAGCAGCTTCGGTTAGGGGACTTGGGCTAGTGGCTGTTTCATAGCTTTCTCCAACCCCAAAACCCAACCCCCCAACCCCCCTCCCTGAGCACAATAGAGCAGCCAGGCAACTTGAGACCACTGCTACCCTCTCGACCTGGGGGGTATGGACCATCACTGGCTTTAATCAGGATTTCCTTGACTGACTATTGCATGTGGAACATGTCTGGAGGACTTGCTACATTACTACATAACCTGTGTGAAAAAGTTTGAAGTTTGACAAGTTTTTTTGCACCTTTTACACCCCACTGCCCACCCACATGTGCTCTGATAGATGCTGAAGGAGAGAGACTGCATCAATATTGCTTCATTCAGCAGTTTATTACTTGTTTGGTTGTTATAAGCTTTTAATCCTGCTGTTTCAGATTTTATATATATATATATATATATATATATATATATATATATATATATATATATATATATATATATATATATATATATATAATGTATAAAAGTTCATCTATTTTTTCCTCCTTGAGTACAGTGTCATTTATGGCTTACTGTTTAAGAAGCAATACATGTGACAAAGGTTCGTGCGCCTGAGTTATTCTGTGTGAAATCACCATGGTTTGATGTCACCCACCACAAACACCTTACAGCCACTGTTTTTTTTTGTTTTTTTTTTGGTGGTTTTTTTTGGGGTTTTTTTTGGCATGCTTGCAATGTGATGAACTTCATCTGTTTTATATTCACATATATTAACTCTTCAACTCTCAATAATTGAATTGCTGTTGGCTCAGATCTTACGAAATAAATGTCTAAACATATCAGAGGGTTAATAATGAGATGTCAAACGACTAATGGTTCACATCAAGGTATTTCAGTTTTTACCGGGTTATTGAGCCTGTCAGTTGTAAATACCTGTGCCCTGATTTGGATCACATTGAAAGTGAAAAATGAACATACAAATAATAGCCATCTCAGTTTTCCGTATTAACAATCTTCTGTGTGGGTTTAGTGAAGAAATGTTATATGTGAAATATTTAAAGGGAAATGACAGAGATGCTGTTTAACACCCTCTATAATTCCAGATGTTTTATGTTCAGGATTCGTGTTTTAATTTTGTTACACTTTGTAAAAACTTTCGTGCCAGTATGAAAGTATTATATTATTACTGAGAGTTTGAAGATGACTATTAGCACAAAATGACAGTTTGTTGGATTTGTTTTTGCATTTATGTGTCCTTGATTTGTTACCATTTTACAGCCGCTTCTATAATGGGTGATTTAGAAACCTTTCAAGTGAATTGACATGGAATGACCAGTGTGTATGTGGCTGTGTATTGGCCAGCATCTGAAGACGGAAGTGTGAATTATTTTAAACATACTGAGATTGTGCTGCAAGTTATGTGCTTATGTAACATGGCTCTCCAAGAACAGTAAGCTAAAAGGAATTCTTGGTGCCCAGTGAAACCAGACTGCTTCTCTGTTCCAATCTTCTCTGTATCATATCTCTGCCTTTTTTTCCCCCCCCTGGCCTCAGTTCTGACTTTTACCATGCACAACAGAACTCTTGAATCAGTCTGCCTTTCCCCCTTCCTCAGAGTGTATTGTAAAATGATATGTTTTTTTTTTTGTTGTTTTTGTTTGTTTGGTTAGCTGAACATGGATACAAGCTTTATGATGAATTTATGTATTATTTTCAAACTTGGCGTACAAGTGTAATACTTGTTTTGCTCAAATGCATTTTCAAGAGTCACGGATGACTACAGTCATGGCTAATGGTGAACTTGAGCAGAACAATAAAGATCAAGTAAAAGCTGTTTCTCATCTCGTATTCTAGTGTTAAAATCCCTTATGTAAGAGGTCAGTTGGAGCTTTTGGGATTTTCTTTAGTGTAATATTCTCTAAATACAAAGTTTATGCAAGTATGCTACTTTTAACCTAATAAATGTCACAGGAACAGTTAGTCTTTTCTGAAGTTATGATTTTCACCGCATGAACTCTTTCTTTGAATAATTTCATTACAGAGGTATTTAGAAACAATAACAGCGTTCTCAAGGACTTTCATAGAGTTCAAGGCTCAGGTACATCGGGAGTCTTGAACTACAACATGAACTGGCTTGCGAACCTCGTCAACATGGTTGCCAACTATGGCACTTCCTGATATGCTTATTTATTTATTTATTTATTTTTATTTTCTATAAAAAACCTTTTAGAAGCTTAATTCAACAACTTTACAGCAGGTTCTGTTGACTTAGTCCTTGACATTCTTTGGTTTGATTTTTATCTGAAAAAGGAGAAAAGAAGTATAATACGCTGTTATGAACCGGCTCATTGCCAAAATTGAGCTTATTAATGGAAAATTTGCCTTTTTGGTCCCAACATGTCTGGGCTTTTCTGCTGTATTACAAGCATGTGGTCGGGGGTGGGGGGGATTTTGGTATTAGGGTGGAGGTGTTGATGGCCCAGATGAGGTCCTCAGAGATGTGGACAACCAGGAAATAAACGCCTGCCACGCATTCTGTCTGAGCTCCACTGATTTAAATAGGGGTGTGTGTGCGCGCGTGTGTTGCTCCGCTTTGGACATTTTTTTCCCCTCACAGGTTTCCTTTTGGTTGCTGCGGTTAGCGTGTAAGTATAGCATAGCTAGCTACGACAATACATAAAATAGCATTAGAAGCAGTTTAATGGCACTCCGTGTGTCAGTGTTAAAAGAAGGTGGAGGGGTGGAGGTGAGAGAGAGAGAGACAGACAGACAGACAGATACTGCACATGAGGGAGTAACTGCGAACTCTGGCCTTGAGGAGGTTGTAAGAAAGAGTATAAAAGAGCACGTCCTGTCTCGCGGTGTCATTTGGTGCTGAGACTAGAAAAAAAAACAAGCGCGCCCTGAAACTCCTGCCCACAAAATGAGTTTAATCCGAAATGACAAAAACTCCTCTGTGGAGCTAAAGGACTATATCGAAAACTCGGCTTTTCAGGATGATACAGAGGACAACACGAGTCCCGGGCAGGAGCAGCGGGTCTCGGTGAGTGCAGAGGAAAGCGCGTACACGCAGATCAAGCCGTACGCCGGGATGCCCAAAGAAGTGCTGCAGTTATACTCCAGTCAGGCTCGATACCGCATACCGAGAGAAATCCTCTTCTGGCTGACGGTGGCGTGCACACTGGCCCTCATCGCGCTCACCATCACACTCATAGCCCTCTCTCCAGCCTGCCTGAGCTGGTGGCAAACCACGCCTGTGTATCAGATCTATCCCCGCTCATTCAAAGACTCCGACGGAGACGGTGTCGGAGACCTCAACGGTAAAGATGTGCTCTACACAATATACTTACAAACTAGATTGTGTTCACTGCACGCCGTCAACAGAAGCGACTCAAGATTCCGACGCGCTTAGCTTTTCAGCTGTTAGTCAAAAGTTGAGGCTTTACAAAATCAGCATCTCGTTATTACGAGAAAAAAAAAGTGTTTGTTACCCCAAGAAAACACCTCGTTATTACGAGAAAAGTGTTGTTACCATAAGAAAACATCTCGTTATTACGAGAAAAGTGTTGTTACCATAAGGAAACATCTCGTTATTACGAGAAAAGTGTTGTTACCATAAGGAAACATCTCGTTATTACGAGAAAAACAACTTTTTACTACAAGGGAATATCGTTATTACGAGAAAAGTGTTGTTACCATAAGGAAACATCTCGTTATTACGAGAAAAGTGTTGTTACCATAAGGAAACATCTCGTTATTACGAGAAAAGTGTTGTTACCATAAGAAAACATCTCGTTATTACGAGAAAAACAACTTTTTACTACAAGGGAATATCGTTATTACGAGAAAAGTGTTGTTACCATAAGGAAACATCTCGTTATTACGAGAAAAACAACTTTTTACTACAAGGGAATATCGTTATTACGAGAAAAGTGTTGTTACCATAAGGAAACATCTCGGTATTACGAGAAAAGTGTTGTTACCATAAGGAAACATCTCGTTATTACGAGAAAAGCATCTTTTTACTACAAGGGAATATCGTTATTACGAGAAAAGTGTTGTTACCATAAGGAAACATCTCGTTATTACGAGAAAAGTGTTGTTACCATAAGAAAACATCTCGGTATTACGAGAAAAACAACTTTTTACTACAAGGGAATATCGTTATTACGAGAAAAGTGTTGTTACCATAAGGAAACATCTCGTTATTACGAGAAAAATGTTGTTACCATAAGGAAACATCTCGTTATTACGAGAAAAGTGTTGTTACCATAAGGAAACATCTCGTTATTACGAGAAAAGTGTTGTTACCATAAGAAAACATCTCGTTATTACGAGAAAAACAACTTTTTACTACAAGGGAATATCGTTATTACGAGAAAAGTGTTGTTACCATAAGAAAACATCTCGTTATTACGAGAAAAACAACTTTTTACTACAAGGGAATATCGTTATTACGAGAAAAGTGTTGTTACCATAAGGAAACATCTCGTTATTACGAAAAAAGTGTTGTTACCATAAGGAAACATCTCGTTATTACGAGAAAAGTGTTGTTACCATAAGGAAACATCTCGTCATTACGAGAAAAGCATCTTTTTACTACAAGGGAATATCGTTATTACGAGAAAAGTGTTGTTACCATAAGAAAACATCTCGTTATTACGAGAAAAACAACTTTTTACTACAAGGGAATATCGTTATTACGAGAAAAGTGTTGTTACCATAAGGAAACATCTCGTTATTACGAGAAAAATGTTGTTACCATAAGGAAACATCTCGTTATTACAAGAAAAGTGTTGTTACCATAAGGAAACATCTCGTTATTACGAGAAAAACAGCTTTTTACTACAAGTGAATATCGTTATTACGAGACCAGTGTCGTTACCATAAGGAAACATCTCGGTATTACGAGAAAAACAACTTTTTACTACAAGGGAATATCGTTATTACGAGAAAAGTGTTGTTACCATAAGAAAACATCTCGTTATTACGAGAAAAACAACTTTTTACTACAAGGGAATATCGTTATTACGAGAAAAGTGTTGTTACCATAAGGAAACATCTCGTTATTACGAGAAAAGTGTTGTTACCATAAGGAAACATCTCGTTATTACGAGAAAAGCATCTTTTTACTACAAGGGAATATCGTTATTACGAGAAAAGTGTTGTTACCATAAGGAAACATCTCGTTATTACGAGAAAAGTGTTGTTACCATAAGAAAACATCTCGTTATTACGAGAAAAACAACTTTTTACTACAAGGGAATATCGTTATTACGAGAAAAGTGTTGTTACCATAAGGAAACATCTCGTTATTACGAGAAAAGTGTTGTTACCATAAGAAAACATCTCGGTATTACGAGAAAAACAACTTTTTACTACAAGGGAATATCGTTATTACGAGAAAAGTGTTGTTACCATAAGGAAACATCTCGTTATTACGAGAAAAATGTTGTTACCATAAGGAAACATCTCGTTATTACGAGAAAAGTGTTGTTACCATAAGGAAACATCTCGTTATTACGAGAAAAGTGTTGTTACCATAAGAAAACATCTCGTTATTACGAGAAAAACAACTTTTTACTACAAGGGAATATCGTTATTACGAGAAAAGTGTTGTTACCATAAGGAAACATCTCGTTATTACGAGAAAAACAACTTTTTACTACAAGGGAATATCGTTATTACGAGAAAAGTGTTGTTACCATAAGGAAACATCTCGTTATTACGAAAAAAGTGTTGTTACCATAAGGAAACATCTCGTTATTACGAGAAAAGTGTTGTTACCATAAGGAAACATCTCGTCATTACGAGAAAAGCATCTTTTTACTACAAGGGAATATCGTTATTACGAGAAAAGTGTTGTTACCATAAGGAAACATCTCGTTATTACGAGAAAAATGTTGTTACCATAAGGAAACATCTCGTTATTACAAGAAAAATGTTGTTACCATAAGGAAACATCTCGTTATTACGAGAAAAACAGCTTTTTACTACAAGTGAATATCGTTATTACGAGACCAGTGTTGTTTCCATAAGGAAACATCTCATTATTACGAGAAAAGCATCTTTTTACTACAAGAAAGCATCTGGCTCGTACAAGAAAAGTGTCCTCACTACAAGAACTGTGTCCTGGTCGGCGCGACACTGTTACTTACTGTGCCCATTGTCCTGTTTAGGAGTTACTGTACTGTATTGTGTTGTTTGCATGTGCACTTTATGTAGAATGTGTAGCTCTTTAGTTGTGTGTCGTCTCATGTGGTTTAGTGTGTCGTTTTATGTAGCACCATGGTCCTTGAGGAACGTTGTTCCATTTCACTGTGTACTGTACCAGTTGTATATGGTTGAAATGACAGTAAAACCACTTGAACTTGAACACTTGAACTTGAAGAAGACATCTCGTTCCCTGCTGAAAAAAACAAACAAACAAACAATAGAAACCCTCATAGAATGTGTAATGGTTTTAATGGTTATAATGGGAATTGTATTGATTTTATTGGAAACTGTAATGGTCCCTTTGGGTCTCTACTGGTAATTTGTTGCCTTCTGTTGGTGGCATGTTATGTCTAGTGGATACCATTAAGAACCTACGTCCTTAATACGTCCTACTACATAATGGAAACCATTTGGTAATGGTTTGTACCGGTATTTGTAGTGAAAACCCTTAGAATTTCTGTGATGGTTTCTATTGTTTTTTTTTCAGCATGGTTGTTACGAGAAAAGGATCTTGTTACTACAACAAAGCATCTGGTTAGTACGAGAAAAGTGTTGTTACCATTAGAATACATCTCGTAACAAGAAGAAAACATCTTGTTATTAGGAGAAAAGCATCTCGTTACTACATGAAAGCATCTGGTTCGTACAAGAAAAGTCCTCACTATAAGAAAACGTTAGTTATTAAGAGAATCTTGTTATCCAATCCGATTTTATTTTTGCTTTATGCTTAAACCACAGTGAGATTTTTATGTCACTGAATGGTGTAGACTGGTGTAGGTACTGTCGTTTGTATACAGTACACACATCACAAAGACTTCTCAAATCCCAGACATAAAGTGGGCAGACCTTTGCCATGTATGGATTTGGTATTTTCTTTATTTCAAATTTATGTTCGAAATTTTTCTGGGCCTGAAATAGGCTCCGCCTTGAGGCAGAACAGAGCTGCATAGCTTTTCCCCCCTTATTTTACTCTGGAGAAATACACAGTTTCAGCAGAGGGGGTGGAGGTGGTTGGGGGAAAAGGGGAAGGCTTGTCTGTTTTTACTGCGATTGCAGTCCTCCATGCAGGTGGCAGAGGAATCAAAATTACAAACAGCTCCTTTAATGATACCAAGGATGACCTTAATAGCCATGTACAGACCTATATTTTAGCTAAGCTGACAAAACTGGTAGTGCACATTCTCATTATAGACAGGTCTATTTCTCTGTAAAAAAAAACAACAAAAAACAACAACAAAACTAGTCTGTGAATTAATCTGTAAACATGTATTACATGGTCTTTGCAGTTGCAGTTGAAGCCAACCTTTCCTAGTGTAGCCTACATCACAGCACTGAGTTCATGGAATTTACACACGCATAATAGTAACAAAGTAATGCATCACTTTTTGGACAGCTTAAACTGTACGTGTTATGTAACAGGAGCATGTGATGAATATATTTGAAGGCCAGTTCTTTTGCCACCTTTTATCAGTTGTTTTTCCACTAGCTAGAAGCTTCTCTACTATGATTATTGTTATGTAATGGTCAAAAATGACATACCATACATTGCACTAAATGAACTCCAGTGACTTTATCAACAAGGTGGCAATAAAGATAAGATAGGGCAAATAAAATCATGCCTCTGCAGCATGTAAAAAAACAACAAAAAAACAACCTTATTGTGTTCAAGATAAACAGTTATCTACAGTATAACCTTTTCAAACATATTCTTGTATGCAGGCATCAAAGAAAAACTGAGCCATTTCCAGTACTTAAACGTCAAAGCAATCTGGATCAGCCCTTTCTATAAGTCTCCCATGAAGGATTTTGGCTACGATGTGGAAGACTTCAGGGATGTCGATCCTCTCTTTGGAACCATGGCAGACTTTGATGACCTGCTGTCCAGCATGCATAGCATGGGTGAGCATAAATCTAACCGAAACCCTTTGCATCAATGAAAACGGGCTTCACTGCAAATATTGTGGTGGTAATTTGACGGCGTGTGACTGCCACAGGTTTGAAACTGATAATGGACTACATTCCCAACCACACAAGTGACAAGCACATCTGGTTCCAGCTCAGCCGTAACCGCACCGAATACTATTCTGACTTCTACATCTGGGTGAACTGCACCGAGGACAAACCGCCTAACAACTGGGTATGATAATCCACACTGCAAATAAGCAGATAGAGTGGTTGCACCATTATTATTATTATTATTATTATTATTGTCTATTATTCTTTTTATCACTTTCATTCATTCATTCATCTTTAGTAGATGCTTTATTCTGGTCAGAGGTCCCAGAACATGGAATCAGGGGGCCACGGTAGCTTAATGCTTAGCATGTTTGCCTCGTACCCCCGAGGTTGGGGGTTCGAATCCCGCCTGCGCCCAGTTTGCATGTTCTCCACATGCTTCAGGGGTTTCCTCCAAGTGCTCTGGTTTCCTCCACCAGTCCAAAGACATGTGGGCTGATTGGCATTTCCAAATTGTCTGTAGTGTGTGATTGCACACCCTGCAATGGGTGTCCCCCGCCTTGTGCCTCAAGTTCCCTGGGATAGCCTCCAGGTTCCCTGTGACCCTGTGTAGCGGTATGGAAATGTTGGATGTTTGGAATCTTCTTTATTTGCGATAACACAGACCATCTTGAAACGCTGAAACATTACAGCCATGTTTTAATGCATGATACATCCTCAGGTGAGTGTGTTTGGGAACTCCAGCTGGACGTACGACCCAGTTCGTGGGCAGTGCTACTTTCATCAGTTCCTCAAAGAGCAGCCAGACCTCAACTTCCGTAATCCCGATGTCGTAAAGGAGATGACGGTAATCATACACACAGCATAACCAACACTAACACTGTAGTGTTAACGTGTCACTAATATTCACGTACTCTACGCATTTTTTGGTGTACTGTGATGCTGAGCTCAGTAGTGGATGCTGCATATACGATGAGGTCATTACTGAAGATGGCATCGTGGTGTTCTGATGCTGGGAAAGACAAGGCGAAAGAGACAGCTGGCAGTGTTATGCAGTGTCTGAATGAATGAGCGGTGTGTGTTGTGTAATACCCTGCAGGCTGTGATCCTCTCAGGTGGTTTTCAAGTCACAGTGGCCTCTTTATCTCTGGCTCACAGGCACACGGTGTCTCACCTGGGCGTCATGCCCACCGCATGAGCTTAACATCACCACATGCCATACTCTTCAAAGGTAGCAAACACAAGGAGGGTCAAGTATACACGCAGCTATGCATTTGACCCCACCTATGTTTCAAACTGATACTATCAGCTGTTCTTAGCGGTGGTTTGTGCTACTCTTCCTGATGCAAACTAACATGCTATTCTGTATATATATATATATATATATATATATATATATATATATATATATATATATATATGTCAAAATGTTTGAGGAAGTAGATGTGCTTTTAGCACATATTCATTGTTTAATGATTGAATGATTTAACCTTTAATCTTTAGTGAAATTGTGTCTTTTACCATTAGGATCCCTACCATTATAAGTTGAACATATTACCAGGTTACTTGCATTTCCCTCAAACCCATCGTATATTTTCCCCTGTTTCTCTTTAACAGGACATAATCCATTTCTGGTTAAAGAAGGGGGTGGATGGGTTCCGCATGGACGCTGTCAAGCACATGCTCGAAGCGACGCATTTGAGGAACGAACCCCAGGTTGATCCTCAACAAAATCCTGTGAGTCATCGTACGGTTTTAACTACAAACCAGCTATTAGTGCCATCTGGTTTAATACCAGATGGCCAGTTCGCTGGACAGCACTATTTATAGATATAGTATTTACATTTACATTTTATAGCATTTGGTAAATGTATTTATAGATGTATTTATAGATGTATTTATAGATGAACATTGTACCTCTCATTATAGCGCTCACTCATGCAAAGTTTAATAATTGAATACACAAACTTTACATTATGTATCCCCCCACCTCCCACCAGTTCTTTCCTTATTAAAATAATTTCTGTGTTTACACTTTAATGTGCTAGAAATATTCTTAAAATGTGCCTTAAAGAAAAATAGCATTGTATGTGACTTTGTTCTCAGTGAGATTACTGGTACATACTTCCCTGGATTTTACCAGGCAGTCATTCCAATTATCCTAATACGACACAGTTACAAAGGAGCTAGAAATCTGAGCAGTGCACACAGGCAGCTCTTTAATGGCATCCACAACATCAGAGAGACAGAGAGTTATTTCTCTAAGCACTGAAGAGGAGTATATAATGGAACCTTGGCTTCTTATACATACTTTTATCTACATTTCTATCTATGAGTGACGTACAGGGGTGTTTGAGTTTTTTTTTTTTATTTGAAAAACTTATCTTTATGGTAGTGCTGATTAGCTTGGGTGTAAAGATACTAACACTATAAAGCACAGCCAGAAACGTGATTCTGTTCTGAATAAGTTGATTCGCCAGTTGATTGCCGATATTCTTATAAGTGTTATTGTATTGTTTTTTTCTTCAAAAACATTAACATTTATTTAGGCTTTGCCTGTAGATTTACACAGAATGATGGTCTTTAAAATACAGACACAAAACACGAAAGTTGATGTATGCAGAGGTCATCATTCTGTGATGCTCTGCTCTCAATGCAACAGTTGATGATATTTTCTTCCTGGGTTCTTCGTGTTTCACACTACAGGAGACTGTAGATACGGAATTTGAGCTGTACCATGACTACACATACACGCAGGTAGGCCTGCACGACATCCTCCGAAACTGGAGAGTAGACCTGGATGAATACAGCAGAGAACCAGGACGCTACCGGTACTCCTGCTTTCTCCTTAACACTGTCCTGTGTGAACCTGAAGAATGACACTTTTATTTGTTTTGTTTCTTCAAGATAAATGAGTTTATTTCTTTACCTAAACAGTTTTATGGTGACAGAGTCATATGACTATGAAGAAATTGAAAAAACCATGATGTACTATGGAACCCATTTTGCTAAAGAGGCCGATTTCCCCTTTAACTTTTATCTGCTGGACCTCCCGGATGGCCTGTCTGGATTGAGAGCAAAGGAACTGGTTGAACTCTGGATGTCAAATATGCCCAAGGGGAAATGGCCAAACTGGGTGGTGAGTTGCCTGCTCTGTTTATTTAAACCACACAGACTTGAATGTTTTAACGGTGAACAATAATACTTGACGCGTTAATACGCTTGTAAAATTTCTGTGTAGGTGGGGAATCATGACAAGCCACGCATGAGCTCCAGGGCTGGTCAGGAATATGTTCGCGTTGTCAACATGCTGCTGTTAACTTTACCTGGAACCCCCACCACATACTATGGAGAGGAGATCGGCATGGAGAATGTTAATGTTTCTGTTATCCAGGACCCTTTTGGAAAGTTCGACCCAGTAAGTGAGAAGGCACTTTATGTGGTGCATTTTCCCCCCATATCAAAACAGCTTTAAACACACAATTGATCTTCTCTAGACTAACAGTCGGGATCCTCAGAGGACTCCCATGCAGTGGAACAGCGGTCTCAATGCTGGCTTTAGTGATAGCAAGAATGGTACCTGGTTGGACGTAGGTCCAAACTTCCCCATCATCAATGTAGAGGTATGTGTTGCCACATCTCACCATAATTAGCTTTATCATCTTTGTTTTAGTGCGGTCATAGGTGCATATTGCATCATGGCACCTTTTCCATCCAGACATTAGCTGGCGTGACAGCGGACTATACACTATACAGCACGGGAAAAAAAGAATGTTAACTTTCTATTCTCTAAAGTGCCACCATTCACTCAATAATCATTCATGTTATGCAATGCTATAGAGAAAAATAATATTGCCAAAATGTATTTGTATTGATGGGGCAAGGTAATTATGTTATATTTGAATTATGCTATATGTTATATTTCTATAAATCCATCATCATCCAGCACAATAAGGTTGGTAAATTTGCATTGAAAAAGGCCAAAAAACATCACCCAATATGTGATTCACAATCAAAAAGAGGAAATGGAACAGGTGTAACAGAGTCTTGATTATAAAGTGAAAATATTTGTGGCCATATTTTCCATCCGTCCATTCTCTGTACCGCGTGACCCTACACAGGATCGCGGAGGAGCCTGGAGCCTATCCCAGGGAACTTGGGGCACAAGGTGGGGGACACCCTGGACAGGGATGCCAACCCATTGCAGTGCACAATCGCACACACACACCCATTCACACACTATGGACAATTTAGAGATGCCAAATCAGCCTCCAACGCATGTCTTTGGACTGGTGGAGGAAACCGGAGTACCCGGAGGAAACCCCCGAAGCACGGGGGAGAACATGCAAACTCCACGCACACAGGGTGGAGGCAGGAATCAAACCCCCAACCCTGGAGGTGCGAGGCAAATGTGCTAACCACTAAGCCATATTTTCCAACAATAATCTATTTAACCATAACTTTTTATTTCCTATACAGTATTGTAGCATAGGTCGACACGGTGTAGCACGTGGGTTTCCTCTGGGTTCACCAGTTTCCTCCCACCTTCCAAAAAATGCCAGTAGGTGTACTGGTTAAACTAAATTGCTCCAAGGTGTGAATGTGCGTGTGCCCTGCGATGGACTGGCATCCCACACAGGGTATATTTGCACCTTGTAGTCATGTTCCAGGAATAGGCTCCATCACCCTGATCAGGATAAAGCGGTTAATAAAGATGAATGAATGAATAATGTAGCACAGGATGTTTTCTATTCAAGTACCTTAACATCAGGTCTTACTATTCTCTTGATGAATTAAAACATTTTATGGACATTAAGTCTACAGTTATGTCTGTGTGTGTGGGTCCAGGTTCAGCAGGGTGACCCTGCCTCTGTGCTGGAGCAGTATCGCACTCTGGCTCTGCTCAGAGAAAAGGAGGTAGCATTGACTCGAGGCTGGCTCTGCTACATCTGGGCAGATGATAATGTCTTTGTCTTTTTGCGTGAGCTCGATGGACTGAACCAGGCTTTCCTGGTACTCCTGAACTTTGGTGAAGAAACAGAAACAAACCTCTCAGCTGTTAGCGAGCTGCCAGATCATCTCACTGTTCACTTCAGTACACAACCTGGGACTGTGAGCAGCTTCTCCAAATCCAAAATCAGAACCTCAAAGGGCCAGGGACTGCTGCTGAAGTACTCCACCAGTAAGCGCTTTCACCCCAACCATGAGTCTGAGTGTTACATCTCCGAGAAGGCATGCTTCCTAAGTGCCCTTAATATTTTGTACCAATGTTGAGAATGTAACATGAATAAAAGCATGGAGCTGCAGTGCCAAGGCCCTGTGAAGCTCAACTGCTGTCTCATTTGTATTGTCCTGAAGAAATGTTTTACATGTTAAATAAAAATGCATATATGTTCACTTTAAATGCATTTGTTAAAATAATTCACATACTTTATTCATGATTATATTAGCTCACAGTTCAGGATAATATCAGACTTCATTGAGTTTTCCTCATGAATAATTTCCACTTTTTTTTCATTTTTATCTGGAGCCATGGAGGCCCAGTCCCAGTGTTGTGTAGAGGAAAGCTAACTGTCGAGCAATCTGCAAGACAAATGAAGTTAACATAAGATTAATATGAATCATTTTGTGAAATAAATTAGCTACATAAAAAAAAAAGTGAACATTGAGTTCTGGAATGATTCTGTAACCAAAACCACCTGTAACTAAAACCTGTAACTCAGTTTCTTAGTTCAGTAAAAGTGTTTTGCTGTCAGTGTGCTCTAAGGCTTTGTTAGTTAATGCCTAACACATGGCCATAACAGACAAAATTCTTACTGAGCCAAGTGATAATGAGGTAATGAGTTACAGAAACTTTAACTGTGTCTCTTTATTAGAACATTATACTACACCATCTGAAACAGCAACAGCAGTGTACAGTGCCTGGCCAAACTGAATTATCCACAGTTCTGCAGTGTTACAACCTGGAACTGAAATTGACTTAATTGCGATTATACAGTATGTCATGAATCAACACACAATAGCACATAATACTGAAGCGATCAATGTTCCTGGGATCAATATATTTAGCAAAATTATTTATAAATAAAAAGATATAAAAGTTTGCATAGGTATTCACTCCCATTGCTGTGATTAGTTCTGGTGCAACCAGCTGCCATCTGAAGTCACATACAGTTGCAATCAAAATGATTCAACGCCCATTACAAATCAGGTTTATTGTCAAAATGTACAGACTTTCAGCTGTTTGCAATGAACAAATCAAACAAAAGCAATTGAAATAGTTCAACACAACGAATGCTTCAAGTGGTTTCCCCAAATGCAACTGAAAATGTGACTTATAATGACTTCTCCAGTCTCAAAATTCAACCCCTTCATGGCAAGCATCTTTAGTACTTAGTAGAGCACCCTTTTGCTGTTATGACCTGCTGCAAATGAGATGCATAGCCAGACACCAGCTTCTGGCAGAGTTCCTGATGAATCTTAGCCCATTCCTCATGACCAATGGCCTCCAGTTCAGTAATATTCTTGGGTTTGCGTGCTGCAACCGCCTTCTTCAAATCCCACCAGAAATTTTCTATGGGGTTCAAGTCAGGTGACTGATGGCCACTATAGAATCTTGGAGTTCTGGCATGGAAACCTTCTGTGTTTAGTACGTGCCATACTGTGTTCACTGAAACATCAGTGCCTGTTGCCACCAAGTCTTGCTGCAGGTCTTTTGCAGTCACTCAAGGGTTTTTCACAACCTGCCTTCTCAGAAATCTGGTTGCAGCCATTGATAGCTTCCTTTTTCTGCCCCATCCAGGTAGTGTAACCACTGTTCCCTTAACTTTGAACTTGAAAACTATGCTTCCAACAGTGTCTCTAGGAACATTCAAAGATAGCCTTCGCTATCTTTTTGTATCCTGTTCCTTGTTTGTGAAGGGCGATGATCTCTTCTCTTAACTTTTTGCACCATTCTTTTGACCTAGCCATATTTCTAATATGCAGTCAAATGTGACACTCAAAAAAAACCCTAGCCAGTTCAGGTATTTCATGTGTTCCAGCTCAAGCACACCTGGTGTAACTAATGAAGCCCTTGATTAGTTGCATCAAGTGTGCTTGAAACAACTCCTGTTTTGCATATTTGTGCTGTTGTGAGGGATTCTATTCAGGGGGTTGAATAATTTTGAAACTGGAGAAGTCATTATAAGTTGCATTTTCAGTTGAATTTGGGGAAACCACTTGAAGCATTCGTTGTGTTGAACTATTTCAATTGCTTTTGTTTGATTTGTTCATTGAAAACAGCTGAAAGTCTGTAAATTCTGACAATAAACCTGATTTGCAATGGGGGTTGAATCATTTTGATTGCAACTGTAATTAGTTAAACAGAGTTCACCTATGTGCAATTAAAGTGTCACATGATCTCAATATAAATACACCTGTTCCTGGAAGGCCCCAGAGATTGTTATAGAACATACCTAAACAAACGGTTCAACAAAACAAAAGTTTTGTTAAAGTATTAGGTTTTAGTTACAATAAATATCCCAAACTTTGAGCATTCCACAGAGCACAATTAAATCTATTATTAATAAATAGAGGTCATCCAGTAAAAGTCAGTGACTGGGTAAGGAAAACACTAGTCAGTGAAGTATCTAAGAAGCCAACTGTAATTATGAAGGAGCTTGAGAAATCCACATCTCAGATGGAAGAAGCTGTTCATAGGACAACCATAGCCTAGACACCCCACAAAGCTAAGCTTTATGAAAGAGTGTTGAGAAGAAATCATTAATGAAAAAAAAAAAAGCCATATGAAATCCTGTGTTGGAGACTTTGGTCTGATGAGACCAAAATTGAACGTGCTGACCTTGGAATTAGGTGGTATGTTTGGTGGAAACTGCTCATCACCCTGAGAACACCATCCCCACAATGATGCATGGTGGTGGTAGCAGTGTGTTTTGGCAGTGCTTTTCATCAGCAGGGACTGGGAAACTGGTCAGGATTGAAGGCATAATGGATGTAACAAAAAAAAACAACAAAAAAAATAGCCAATCCTAGAAGAAAACCTGTTTCTGTCTACAAGAGACTTGAGACTGGTGCAAAGGTTCACGTTCCAACAGGACAACACTAAGCATATTGACAAAGTTCAAAACCAAAGAATCTGAATGCGTTAGAATGGCCCAGTCAAAGCCCAGACCTCATTCCGAGTGAAAATCTGTGGCAAGACTTCAAAATTGTTCAGTAATGGTCTCTATTCAATCTGACAGAGCTTCAGCATTTTTTCCCTAAAAAGAAGGGGCAAAAAATATCAAGATCCAGGTGTGAAAAGCTGATAGAGACACATCAAAGATGTGGAGCTTTAACTGCAGCCAAAGGTGGTTCTACCAGTACTGAATCAGGTGGTGAATACATATGCAACTAACAAGTCTTGGCTTTTTGGTTTAATTAAAAAAAAAAATATGTGCACCTTCAAATGTTAAACATATAGTGTACATTAAATGGTAAAAATCCCAATGAAGTCAATTTCAAGTCCATGTTGTAGTTCCAGGGAGGTGACTGTATGCAAGTTAAAGTGGTTAAAGAAACACCTATATGTTTTTAAATAAATGATTGAAAAAAAAAAGAAAAGAAAACCACGATTAAAAAACAAGATTAAAGAGTAACTGGTCTGGCATTGAAAAGCGAAGAAATTAATGAATACTGCACCTCACACATGGACTGGTCATAATCCTCTGGACCAAAGTGATCTCCACCTGACTGAAGATCCAGAATGACAGCTGGGACATGTCCTGATTGAAGAACAATTTGAAGATTATGTTGTCACATGCAGTTACACTATGACAAGGCTGTACCAACTAAGGGGCAATGGTGTATGTTCACATTAAATGCTATTAATGTAAAGCCTGGCTTTGTGCTCAAACTGCCAAGCTTTCAGTTCTTCAAAGAGCAGCCACACTGTTATAAAGGATAAGACAGTAACCAAATGCACAAGCATGAGCAGGCTGTGATCCTCTCAGGTGTTTTTAAGTGGGGGTGAGTCACAGTAGCCTCTTTATCTCTGGCTCACAGGCACACAGTGTCTCACCTGGGCATCAGGCCCACTGCATGAGCTTAACATCACCACATGCCATACTCTTCAAAGGTAACACAAGGAGGGTCAAGTATACACGTCTATTCATGCCAAAATTAAATATATAACTAAATATATAACATTGTGAATTAAATGAGCATATGAATAAACACTGAAATTGTGCAAGAACTTCGAATAAGAAATCATTCGCAGCTCTGACAGTAGTGCTGGCAGGTTTATATTAATGAATTAACCCTATTTAATACATTATCTTTTCTAGACTATTCACAGGAGCTTGTATCTAAGCCTAATAATGAATGGTTAAAAAACCTTTTTTTGTATGGAGACGTTTATTTAACATTTATGGAGTCTCCAGAATCATCACGTTGCGTCTTTACAAAGGAGGACTTTGCGCTTTGTGGCTTCCAACTTGTCCCATGAACGTTCCACAACATTAAATGCAACTATAAACAGTTAATTCAAAAGTATGTCATTTATTAATCAATTAAAATTTTGAATTATTGAGAAATTACTGTGGTGTATGAGGAATAACAGACTGTTGGGATGTGCTGTTGTAGGAAAAAATCCACTTTGGGCCATATCACACCATCAGGTCATTTATTTATTTTCCTATAACAGCACACCCCAATGTGCTTTACTTCTTACATAAAAGTACAGTCAGCTCCAGAATAACTGGCACCCTTGGTAATGATGGGTTACAAAAAAGTCTTTGTGGTTAATTAGTCGTAGTTAATCTTCTGGGAAATATCTTATATAGCTTCTGAAGGGCAGTACTAAATGAAAAAAAAAAGAGAAAAAGATCTTTAAACAAAATAACAATTCACACCGACCATCCTGTTCAAAAGTTTACATCCCCCTGGCTCTTAATGTATCGCGTTACCTTTTTGAGAATCGGTGAATGTTTGCACCTTTTGTAATAGTTGTGTACGAGTCCCTTGGTTGTTCTAAGTGTGAAAAGATGGATCTCAAAATCATATAGCCCACTGTTGGAAAGGGGTCAAACATGCAGAAGCAAAGAATGTGCAGGACCTGGAAGATTTTTCTGAAGAACAGTGGGCAGTTTAACTGCTCAGGACAAACAAGAGACTCATGGACAACTATCACAGAACACAAAAACAGTCGTTGATCATCCAGGTAACAGCACACAGCATTAAGACTCGAGCGTACGTAAACTTTTGAACTGGTTCATTTGTGTAAACTCCGTTATTATTGTGTCTTGTGGACTATATGTAAACATCGGTTATGTGAAGTAGCTTATTCAGGGCAGGACTAAATAAAAAAACAAAATGCAATTTTTATGATCCCTCTTAGTTTTTAAATGATTAACATTCTGCATTCTGCAAGGCGTATATGTAAACTTATGACCTCAACTGTATATAATACATTTTAACTTATACTCTTGTTATTTAAAGGTTTTACTAAACATTCACTAAACAAAAGGTTACTAAACATTTGCATTTATTAACAGGAAAGCTTTGTGAATGAGCAGCCCCGGTAATTAGCTGTGGTTAGTCATGATGACAGAGACAGAGCTGCTTTCTTTTAACGTTATTGTAAAGCATGTCTTTGTGATGTACTCAGGGATATATGATTGCACTGTCATGTCCACTGGATAGGTGAAGCCATGTAGACAGCCAAATCTAAAAGAGCTCGGCTCTCTCTCTCTCCCATACGTCCTAGCATATCCAACAGTGTGCTCTTAATGCTGAGAGGCCATTGAGAAACTTGCATGCTGTCACTTTATATCCGACTCTGAAGTACAGCGATGTTTGAACATCACACAGCTAATCCTGAAAATTCCTCCGTCTGCTGTCTGTTATCAGCAGTGTCGCTGTGGGTGTCTTTCCCTATCAGCCTGCCTCTCTTTGGTCTGTTTTTCACAAGCCTCCTCCTGACCTTGGCCCAGCCCGGTGTATTGTTCCTGATCTGATATGCTATCTTTCAAACATGCTAATCGCTCCAGCTGCCAGCGTGTGTGATCAGCATTTTATCTCCCAAAGAAGGGTAGCAAGAGATTAGAGGGAGACTTTCTTTTAGCATTCATCTGTGTGTGCGTGTGCATGTTAATGAACCAGACACAGAGAAGGAAAAGGATTTGCACTCTAAGGGATTGGGATGTGCTGACACTGTATCTTAAAGAGAATGCTCACACACAAGGTGACCTCTGCGTGATAGAACGGGCTTCTAACAAATCACCTGTTTTCAGACGGGACACCTACTCTCCTGAGAAGACAGCAGCAGAGCTCGTGCTAATCCTACCGGCTGATTTGAGAGCTGGCCTTTTAGACGACGACCATTTAGTTACATCATACGCCACTCGTTCTATTATTCTTAATGTCCTTTCAACGATAATAGACGCAAGTTTTCGGTTTACTCTTGAGGGTTCTTGACATATCTCTTGCTGTGAAATTATCTACAAGCATTCTTGACACAGCATGTGCGCGGTCTGTGAAGGTTGTCGGACATTCAGGTCATGTCGAGCAGTAGCAAGTCAAGGCGACTGGACTTTGGAGACCTTGGAGACCTTGGAGATTTGCCATCTAAAGCTAGCTGTTTTGAAACTTGAACACAAACAAATACAGCCTCTACTTTCAGTGTTCACTCCAAAACCACAAAACACATGTACACACACACACACACACACACCCTGTGCCAGAACACCCAATGCTAGTGCAAGGAGTTCCACAGAGATTGAGAAGATATTTCATTGACAGCTGCTGAAATGTAATACTGCATTGGACTAGAGGTTGGGAATTATGAGTTATGACCCCAAGGTGGATACGGCACTACATTTCAGCAGTGGAAAAAACAAAGAATATTCCTACTCGTGGAACTTGGGATGGTCTCCTCAACTTCGTGGCGCTAATAAGTCGATGCAGTATATGAAAAACTTCATTAAATGTGACAAGAAATGTTTGTAAAATCACTGACCTGGCATTTAATAAAGCTGTTCAATTAGAATGAACTAATTTCACTGACTTTCTACTAGCTGACTTCACGTTTAAATAAAACCCCTCCAGTACTAATAATTAATTTCAATCACTAATTCTAGCTCTAATGAAGTGGATAATAGCATGAATCAGAAATAGCACGACCAGTTCCAGAGAAGATGTAGACTAACCCTTAATACTGAGGTTGCTGGTATGGGTCTGGATGGCCTTCTTGAGCTTTTCCACATACTTTAAGACACCTGCCAAAGGCACTCTGCTGTCCTCAGAGTATGCGGTGATCAGCATGGATGGATAGAGCTGGAGCACAAAAGATACCACTGTAAGTCATCACAAAACATTCAGAGTGGCACCGGTAAAGTTAGTCTGAATTACCTGAGGAGTAATATTATGACAGGGACAGTAAGAGGAAATGTTGTCCCAGTCCTGGGTATATGCAAGCGGGTCACCCCACTCCCCTCTCTCCTCTACTGTTAACGGCAGGGACGAGTCCTGCATGGTGCTAAGAACATCCAAAAAAGGTGCCTAAATAGAAAAACCAATGCAAGTGAATCTTATATATTGATGTCACAGCATGAGGAATGCAGTTCACACAAGATACATTCGCCTGAATTCATCATGTTATAGGGTTCAGTATCAATATTGTAATATAAAATCACTCTCCTTGCATTCCAGTCAGGAAACAGCTTATCTGGGAAGTACTGCATGCTTCTAAGATTAAGGCAGGATGAGACTAATTTTGCCCAAATTTAAAAATTCATCATTCTGTATTCTTCAGATAAATTTGTGTTAGAGTTAATGTAGTGCTATATATTCTTTATTCATTAAAGTTACTAGAAATCGCAGACTCATAACGTTTCCTGGAGCGGTTAACAGTTTAACTGCATCGTCAGCAAATTTTTAACAAAAAGTAGAACTTGGCGTTTTGAATGTGTTTGAAATTTGAGAAGAGAGTCAATCGGCCTGGAATAATGTTATTGGTGTCGTTTAAAACATGATGCGTTTTTTTCTGTCACGTGAACATTCTGAACGGAAAAATTACATTTGGGCACAAACGAATGTGACAGGTTAAAAACAAACTGAAAAAACAAACAAACAAAAAAAAAACCCCATGATTTAATTGGTCAATGTTCCCCTTCTGAGCATGTATGCAGGCTTGGAATATTGAAGGCTACTCCAAGCCATTTTAATTTGATGGAAAATTGGAGGGGGAAAAATGTGATTGATACTATTTAAATATTAGGTTGTCCTTAAATTAAACTAATTAGTCTTGTTAACTTTACTCTGCGGTAAAACAGCTGAGTCTATTTTTAAAATTCTGCCCAAAGAGAAGTATAGATAATCACTGCTTAGCACTTAGGTTTACAAGAGACCTTTACAGTGACTGACTAATCCCCACTGTTAAAACAGCATGTTCTGGATTTGCTGTAGGTTAGGTAATAGTATACACCAAAAACCTGGATCAGCAATCCACAGATAAACTCAGAGATGAAATGTTGCAAGGAAAATACTCTGCTGTGTTATTTTTACCCCTCCTGTCTTCTGACAAATCCCACCTTCTGTGCTAGAAATGGCCTGTTGTAGAGCTCCATGTTATTACAACTCACCTGCAAGAGGACGGCTCTGAGGAGGTGAGGATGTTGGTTGCACAGTGCACCCGCTAGGACAGCTCCTGCACTGCGCGCAGTGAGGGCAGTTAGTGTAGGCTGGGACACTCCTGACTGGAAGAGAGTCTGAATACAGGCAGTGAGATCCTCTACTCCATTCTGCTTGTGCTGCAAACACCCTGCTCGGTGCCAGGCCAGACCACACTCACCACCACCCCTGTTCAATTACCCCAACACACAAACATGCATACGTGTATATAATAACACACAGGGATTTGCTATTATTGCTGATATTTGTGTGAATATTTCTTTCAGGATACTAACCTGGCCCTGAACTATTACAGGTCCTACAAGCTTTCCTTAACACTATACATTTTGCATAGGCCTGAAACATGAGTGGAGTGATAGTTCGGTACCTAACATGGCAGTAGGCCAAAGCCCAGTTGTCCTCCAGCAGCAGTCTCTTCTCAGGACTGAAGGCCATGTTGAGGTCCAGGCCGTAAGCACCATATACATGGAGCAAGAGTGGAACATCACTCAGATCAGCCAGTGATTTTGTATGAAAAAGTGTCAAAGGCACCGTAGTCCCATCCTAAAACACAAATTCACATTGAATGTGTACATATTAATATACACGATATTGCCATAGGTATGTGGACACCTGACCAATCATACCTATAACTGCTTTTTGAACCTTCCATTCCAGATTTATCCCCCCATTGCTGTTATAATAACCTCCACTCTTCTGGGAAGGCTTTCCACTAATTTTGGAGTGTGGCTATTGGGATTTGTGCTCATTCAGCCACAAAAGCATTAGTGAAGTTGGGCAATGATGTTAGGCGAGGAGGTCTGGCATGCAGTCAGCGTTCTAATTCATCCCAAAGGTGTAAAGTGGGTGTTCAAGTGCAGACCACTTGAGCTCTTCACCTCTAACCTTGGCAAACCATGCCTTGCTTTGTGCACTGGGGCACTGTCATGCTGGAACATGTTTGGGCCTGTTGGATCCAGTGAAGGGACATTTAACATTACATTTTAAACTGTGGGCATTAAACATTAAATTTCCTTATTGACCCTAGTGAATTGAGAAATGTGGGTTTGTCCGTGTGTGTATGTGTCCTAAATCAGTGTTTAACTTCAGTCTTAAACAATAAACTGAGATGATTATGGATGACTGAACTTTGTCACACTGTAGTACAATTTATACTTGAATAAAGACCTGGCTGATGGCCTGCAGGTGGGTGGTGTGACACTGAGAGAGGGCGGTGTGTTGACGCACTCCTTCGCAGTAGATGGGTCGCTCATCCGTAGGAGATAAGAGGTAGCGGGCAGGGGGATGAACCGGGGAGGACAGAAGGAAGTGGAATACATCTCTCTTCAAAGTGTTGGAGCGTTCTGTCTCTACATCACAGGCCCAGGACGGTAACTATGTTAATAAGAAAAAGAAATAAAGATCACTATACAAAAAAAGCTCTCATCACATTCTGAGTCATAGCAAGAACATTCACAACACTGAGTTCTACTTTTTGTTCAAATTTGCTGACCATGCATTTAAACTATTAACTGTTCCAGAAACCGTGATGACTGTGCAATTTCTAGTAACTTGAGTGAAGTAAGAATTTATAGCACTACATTGACTCTAACACAAATTTATTTGAAGGTTAAGAATTGGGCTGTTTATTTCAGTCATTTTTGAAGATAAGAAGGAGTTCCAAAGTCTGGCATTGCAGTGATGAGATCCAAATTACAATTATATAAAACAGTTATAAAATAAACTGTATTTGTCTTTTATATACAGTAGCAGAATTGTAATCTAATTGACTATTCTCACATGGTGAATGGTCACATCATTAGGAGACTTTAATGGAAAGGTCTGCAGTTGGAGTCGACCCTGAGGCCCTCTCAATGTGAACACACAGTGATCTGGTAACATCTCCATGTCTTTAATGACTGCTCCAGGTCCAGGGCTGAACACAGGCTCCCAACAGCACATGGCTGGAGAGGAGAGAGGGGTCCTCAGCAGCTTTGGAAATAAACCAAATAAGCAGGTCAGAAGAACAGTAATCTTACAAATTATATACAGCCGTGGCCAAAAGTTTTGAGAATGACACAAATATTAATTTTCACAAAGTCTACTGCTTCAGTGTTTTTAGATCTTTTTGTCAGATGTTACTAACTGTTACTGAAGTATAATCACAAGCATTTCATAAGTGTCAATGGCTTTTATTGACAATTACATGAAGTTTATAAAAAGAGTCAATATCTGCAGTGATGACCCTTCTTTTTCAAGACCTCTGCAATTCGCCCTGGCATGCTGTCAATCAACTTCTGGGCCACATCCTGACTGATGGCAGCCCATTCTTGCATAATCAATGCTTGGAGTTTGTCAGAGTTTGTGGGTTTTTGTTTATCCACCCGCCTCTTGAGGATTGACCACAAATTCTCAATGGGATTAAGGTCTGGGGAATTTCCTGGCCATGGACCCAAAATGTCGATGTTTTGTTCCCCGAGCCACTTCGTTATCACTTTTGCCTTGTGGCAAGGTGCCCCATCATGCTGGAAAAGGCATTGTTCATCACCAAACTGTTCTTGGATGGTTGGGAGAAGTTGCTCTCTGAGGATGTTTTTGTACCATTCTTTATTCATGGCTGTGTTCTTAGGCAAAATTGTGAGTTAGCCCACTCCCTTGGCTGAGAAGCAACCCCACACATGAGTGGTCTCAGGATGCTTTACTGTTGGCATGACACAGGACTGATGGTAGCGCTCACCTTTTCTTCTCCGGACAAGCTTTTTTCCAGATGCCCCAAACAATCGGAAAGGGGATTCATCAGAGAAAATGACATTACCCCAGTCCTCAGCAGTCCAATCCCTGTACTTTTTGCAGAATAGCAGTCTGTCCCTGATGTTTTTCCTGGAGAGAAGTGGCTTCTTTGCTGCCCTTCGTGACACCAGGCCATCCTCCAAAAGTCTTCGCCTTACTGTGCGTGCAGACGCACTCACACCTGCCTGCTGCCATTCCTGAGCAAGCTCTGCACTGGTGGTGCCCCGATCCCGCAGCTGAATCAACTTTAGGAGACGGTCCTGGCGCTTGCTGGACTTTCTTGGGCGCCCTGAAGCCTTCTTCACAACAGTTGAACCTCTCTCCTTGAAGGTCTTGATGATCCGATAAATGGTTGATTTAGGTGCAATCTTACTAGCAGCAATATCCTTGCCTGTGAATCCCTTTTTGTGCAAAGCAATGATGGCTGCACGTGTTTCCTTGCAGGTAACCATAGTTAACAGAGGAAGAACAATAATTTCAAGCACCACCCTCCTTTTAAAGCTTCCAGTCTGTTATTCTAACTCAATCAGCATGACAGAGTGATCTCCAGCCTTGTCCTCGTTAACACTCTCACCTGTGTTAACGAGAGAATCACTGACATGATGTCAGCTGGTCCTTTTGTGGAAGGGCTGAAATGCAGTGGACATGTTTTTTTTGGGATTAAGTTCATTTTCATGGCAAAGAGGGACTTTGAAATTAATTGCAATTCATCTGCTCACTCTTCATAACATTCTGGAGTATATGCAAATTGCCATCATAAAAACTGAAGCAGTAGACTTTGTGAAAATTAATATTTGTGTCATTCTCAAAACTTTTGGCCACGGCTGTACACATCCAGAGACCAGCACCTTAGCTTAGCTTGCTTGTGTCTCTTTAGACTATTGCCAACTGGCACTAGCACTTGGATTTTGTTTTTTAGTAGACAGTGAGGCACTTTGTCGAATTCTGTAATCATTACTGCAATATTGCAATATACTACTATTTACTATTATTTCACTTTTCTGCATAACTGTTACAGTTTACAACCGCTGTCCATAATCTTGCATCTCACTTCTCCTGTAAACACTTTTATTTTACTTGTCATATTTATTGCTATTTGCATTTCTGGTCAGAGGCTAACTGCATTTCATTGTCTCTGTAAGCGTACACTACACAATGAAAATACAATTGAATCTCAATCTCAGATTCTTTTAAATTTTCAACAGATGTGATTTATATAATAACAGAGTTTTATAAAAAGAGAGTTTATGACTTCTGATCGGAAGGTCATGGGTTCAAATTCCAGCACCACCAAGCTTCCACTGTTGGGTCCTTGAGAAAGGCCCATAATCCTCGACTGCTCAGCTGTATAAATGAGATCAATGTAAGTCGCTCTGGATAAGGGCATCTGCCAAATGCCATAAAATGTAAAAATGTACATCAGAAATTATATTACTAACAATAATTCTGAAAAGTCTGAAAGTGAAAGCTTGGTCCGAGTGGAAGATACCCCAACCTTTAAGCCGCTGCTGTCACTAGTCTTCCACTTTTGCCCTTAATTAAAATCAGGAGAAAAAAAAAATGCTGCAAGTGCAACTGTTGCTGTCAATTCTAACATTCAGGACATGAATGAATCAAAATGAATCAAGAGAAACAGCACATGTGTACAGTGCTGTGAAAAAGTATTTGCCCCATCTTGATTTCTTCTGTTTTTGTGTATATCTCAAATAGTTTTAGATCTTCAAGCAAAATACAACACAAAACAACGGCAACCTGAATAAAACACACAATACAGTATTTATTTAATTTTTTATTGAAGCAAAAAAAAGTTTTTGTCTTTCACTTACTTCTAGGACTAGGATTTACTCCTATGCTTTGGATCATTGTCTTACTGCATAATCCAGTTGCAGTTCCTTTAGGATTTTCTGAGAGCAGAATTCAGAATTCATTCACTGCCACCACTATGCTGGACCGTAGGTATGATGTTCTTTTACACCAGATGTAACGGGACCCCTGTCTTCCAAACAGTTCCACTTTCAACTCATCAATCCACAGGACATTCTCCCAAAAAGTTTGAGGATCATCGAGGTGTGTTTTGGCAAAATTCAGATAATGTTCTTCTGGGTTTGCAGTGGTTTTCACCTCACCACTCTTCCATGGATGCCATTTTTGCCCAGTGTCTTTCTGATAGTGGAGTCATGAACAGTGACCTTTATTGATGCAAGAGAGGCCTGTAGGTCCTTTGATGTTGTCCTTGGCTCTTTTGTGACTTGCTGGATGAGTAGTTGCTGTGCTCTTGGAGGAATTTTGGAAGGTCGGCCACTTCTGGGAAGGTTCACTACTGTACACTACTTTTTCCACTTGGAGATAATGGCTCTCACTGTGGTTCTTTGGAGTCCCAGAGCCTTTGAAATAGCTTTGTAACCCTTCCCAGACTGATGTATTTCAATCAGCTTCTTCCTGATCATTTCTGGACTTTCTTTCAAATTTGGCATAGTGTGTTACTGGGTAAGACCTTTTAACCAACTTCATGCTGTTGAAAAAGTTCTATTTAAGTGTTGATTTGATTGAACAGGGTTTGTAGTAATCAGGCCTGGTTGTGTCTAGTCCAGCTGAACCCCATTATGAATGCAGTTTCATAGATTTGGGGAATTAGTAACTACGAGGGCAAATACATTTTCACACAGGCCCAGTTGGTATTGGATAACTTTTTTGCTTCAATAAATAACATTACCATTTAAAAACTGTATTTTGTGTTTACTCAGGTTGCCTTCGTTTTATCTTAGATTTTGATTTAATTTCTGAAACAATTTAGTATGAGATATACACAAAAACAGAAGAAATCAGGATGGGGCAAATACTTTTTCATAGCACTGTATGGAAAAGAAGAAATACTCACTTCGTACTCGTGGCCTGGGCCAGTGTTGGCGAGGACGTACAGCTGGTTGTCAGAGTGCTCTACATGGTAAAGCAAACCAGGCTGCCGAGGCTGTACTAGTTTAGGGGGGGAGAGAGGAGACCTGCTGTCAATCATCCACACCTCAGAGCTGCTCTTACTGCTGCAGTTTATAGTCAGAAGCCTCTGGTCTCTTGACCGAATGACCTCCACAAAGAACCTGCACAGCACATCAACATTCCTAATTCATTTGACATTGATGTATATATTTTATATATGAAAGTACACCTTGTTATTGCATCTCCATTAATATTAGAAACTGTTCATTATTGAGTAACTGCAGTAGTGAGGGTGCCTACTTGCTTCCAATTAGTTTTGGGATCTCTCCAAAGTTGATTTGTTTCAAAGCACAAACAGTGATTCAGTCAGATGGAGTTTGGACAATTGGTACATGTTTGTTTTGATGGAGAATGTTTCATCTGTTTGGCGTATTGAAATCAAAAGTACTGGTTTTAAAATATTTACTAGGCTAGAGTTGTATCCTTGCAAAAGGAAATTTTTTTTTACTGGTTTCATTTAAATAGACATGTGCATCATATAGTAAATAAATGGTCAGGTAGTGGAATAGAATAGACTGTTAGGCTTTTTTAACAGCTAATCTTGAAAATGTAAAATATTTTTTCTTGTTCCAGTGGGGAAAAAAAAAGTCAAGTCATTTGGAGTCTGCTAAAAGGCACGGTGAAGACTCAGCAAACACGTGGAAAAAACTTTATGACCTTGGCACAGAGTGTTATGTTTGACAGAAACGTAACATTGCTTATTAACCTGACACCACCATCCCCACAGTGAAGCATGGTGGTGGGAACATAATTTTGTGTGCGTGTGTGTGTGTGTGTGTGTGTGTGTGTGTTTTTTTATCAGCAGGGACTCAAAACCAAGAACCTGAATGAGTTACAATGTCAAAGTCAAAGCCCAGACCTTTTTAGACCTTCAGATCATAGATATATTTTAAAACAACAACAAAAAAAATCTCAGTTAAGTCAAATTACATTTCAAGATTGTAACATGACAAAATGTGGTGAATAATTATGCGATACACATTATATTAATTATATACAACCCCCATGTTTTTATTTACATTTTACACAGCATCCCAACTTTTTTGGAACTGGGGCTATACCAGATCAGCCTCTTGCTGTAAATAGTCTGTGCTTCAGAACCATCGGATTTGGTGACGTTTTCAAAATGAGCGGGTGTGAATGGGGTATTATTGACTTCTGAGAGGGAGTAAAGATTCTGAGAGAGAGTAAAGCTGACTGCAGAGCTGGAGCTGATGATGTAGCTTCCATTCACAAAGATGCAATAACAAGGAGTGAGTACCATAAAAACCATATATGGTATACCAAAGCGATATACTGCTATTATACTATGGTATTATGCTATTATACTGCTTTGTATAAGGGGACAAAAAACACAGAAGAGAAGCAGTAAACAGATGACAAGAGTGACTGAGAACTGTCTATGCTCAGGTTTCTATAAAGCAGCACAGGACATGAACAGAGCGGCTAGCCAATCTCAGAAACACACTCTTACTCGGGATCTTCTTCTTCATAAACCAGCATACTGTGGGCGCCAGTGTGTGTAAGATGAAGTCGAAAAACATGTCTGCACCGGAGCCCTTCTTGAGTGGTGTAGTACAGCACATCATCAGCGGACCACTCTGTACCGAGAGCAGAGAGTCATAAATACACACAAAAGAACACAGAAACATGTGTATCGAAGATGATTAGGATTGAGAAACATGTCTAGCGCCTTGCAAAGCTACAAATGCCTCTCGGTCTTACCAAAGCTGAAGACGTTGTCGAGGATGAGCATGGGCTCCTGGGGAATAGCATAGGGTTCCAATCGAACTAGCATGCATCTAGCCGCTTCACTGTGGTTGCTCTTCAGTGTCGCTGCCAGCAAGGACTCAGAAGGAGAGAGTCTGACCCTCTGAACAGTCCCGTCCACATCACCTGCCCAGTCAGCACTGAGCACTGGCACAATGTGCTGTTCATCTGAGGAAACAAACACAATTCCGCCCTCACCTGTGTTTCTTTTTTGGAATGAGATCGAGGTTTGACATAACTGGGGTGTAACAATCAGACAATTTGGATCTATGTATCAATTTAAAAGGCAATGATTGAAATGAATCAAGGCAACAATAGATTAATTATCAATACACAGATTATTATTGGTTATACCTGATTATAAATCAATTATTCTTGAAAATAACAAACCACTCGTGTGTAAAATAAATTGTATTTGAAAATAATGTGGAAATTGGCTAGCAAGGTGATTGCTTAAAATAGTCTTTCTCTAGGTCATCGTCATTCACTAATTAACAGAGGCTTACCCCTATTTTACTATTTATGATATTAATATTTTTCAAATATAGTGGGGGAAAAAAGTATTTGATCCCCTGCTGATTTTGTACGTTTGCCCACTGACAAAGAAATGATCAGTCTATAATTTTAATGGTAGGTGTATTTTAACAGTGAGAGACAGAATAACAACAAAAAAATCCAGAAAAACGCATTTCAAAAAAGTTATAAATTGATTTGCATTTTAATGAGGGAAATAAGTATTTGACCCCTTCGACTTAGTACTTGGTGGCAAAACCTTTGTTGGCAATCACAGAGGTCAGACGTTTCTTGTAGTTGGCCACCAGGTTTGCACACATCTCAGGAGGGATTTTGTCCCACTCCTCTTTGCAGATCCTCTCCAAGTCATCTCGAGGCTGACGTCTGGCAACTCGAACCTTCAGCTCCCTCCACAGATTTTCTATGGGATTAAGGTCTGGAGACTGGCTAGGCCACTCCAGGACCTTAATGTGCTTCTTCTTGAGCCACTCCTTTGTTGCCTTGGCTCTGTGTTTTGGGTCATTGTCATGCTGGAATGTTTGACGGTGGGGATGGTGTTCTTGGGGTCATAGGCAGCATTCCTCCTCCTTCAAACACGGCGAGTTGAGTTGATGCCAAAGAGCTCGATTTTGGTCTCATCTGACCACAACACTTTCACCCAGTTCTCCTCTGAATCACTCAGGCAAACTTCAGACGGGCCTGTACAGCCTGTACGGCGCTGCAGGATTTCAGTCCTTCACGGCGTAGTGTGTTACCAATTGTTTTCTTGGTGACTGTGGTCCCAGCTGCCTTGAGATCATTAACAAGATCCTCCCGTGTAGTTCTGGGCTGATTCCTCGCCGTTCTCATGATCACTGAAACTCCACGATGTGAGATCTTGCATGGAGCCCCAGACCGAGGGAGACTGACAGTTTCTTCTATTTGCGAATAATCGCACCAACTGTTGTCACCTTCTCACCAAGCTGCTTGGCGATGGTCTTGTAGCCCATTCCAGCCTTGTGTAGGTCTACAATCTTGTCCCCGACATCCTTGGACAGCTCTTTGGTCTTGGCCATGGTGGAGAGTTTGGAATCTGATTGATTGATTGCTTCTGTGGACAGGTGTCTTTTTACAGGTAACAAACTGAGATTAGGAGCACTCCCTTTAAGAGAGTGCTCCTAATCTCAGCTCATTACCTGTGTAAAAGACACCTGGGAGCCAGAAATCTTGCTGATTGATAGGGGATCAAATACTTATTTCACTCATTATAATCAATTTATAACTTTTTTGAAATGCGTTTTTCTGGATTTTTTGTTGTTGTTATTCTGTCTCTCACTGTTAAAATACACCTACCATTAAAATTATAGACTGATCATTTCTTTGTCAGTGGGCAAACGTACAATATCAGCAGGGGATCAAATACTTTTTCCCCGCACTGTAAGTGTTTTCATTTATAAGATACATTCAAATGAAGGGAATATTCCTGAGCAGGTCCATTCTTATTCAACTCGTCAATCTTCCGATTTTCATTTTCCTAAATTTCTCACTTGTAGAGGTCAATTTTCGATAAGATTTAGGGGTATCAAATTATGGAATGGCTTTTCCCACTTGTTAGAAGAATGTTTGTCTATAATATGTTATAAAAGATGTTTAAAGCATAATTTAATTGCTGCCTTGTAACTGTTTTTCCTTATTTATTGCCGTCTATGTATTTATGTTTTGTTTATTTCATTTATAGTGATATGTATTATTATTGTTCTGGTGTATAAACCAATATCCCTCTTATATTACTTTTATATGCTACATACATATATACTAAAGTTTTTTTTTGTTTTTTTTTAAATAGATGAATGCATACATATATGCACATTCACACAGGCATGCACATACATACATACGCATACATTTGCACTTATACACATTAACATATACAAACATACTAGTATTCACCTATTTTTAATTTCCATTTTTACACATCCTTTTGTTTTTGTTATTATGATATATATTGTCAATATTAGTTTTCTTTTGATGTTAATTTAGTGTTCTTTATGATATTGTGAAAATTTAATATTGCTTTAGGTGGAGGCTTTAAATAAGCCCTCATGGGCTTTCTGCCTCTCCCTGCACTGTTTATTTGTATTTCTGCGATTTCTTTGTGCATATTTTAAATTGTGCAAATAATAAAACAAACAAACCCCAGATTCTGAATAAGGTTGGACACGTATCGATCATAGGGTACTAAACTGAATCGAATCATATCATAGCAGATCCGGTGGTATTGTCAAATATCGAACTGTTGCCTTATGAACTGAAATCATATCGTAGCAGATTCTGTAGTATCTTCAGATATCAAATGGTTGCTTAAGAATCACAACTATATTGTATCATGTGGAAGCCTGGGGGTTTACACCACAAATGATTTACCTTCTCCACGTGCTGCTCTGTATACTCCATGCTCTTCCACAGTGTACACATGATGGAGTCCCTGGAACTTGAGGATCAGAGGAAGATTAAGTGCCACTGCATCACATGATTTGGATCATTACATTTAAAAATTTTTTTTTTTTTTAAAATCCACAAAGGAAGTCACTCACCACAGTGCTGTCAGGCACATCAGCAAACTGCTCATAAACTGAACGCAGCTTTCTCTCAAAGTGCCTCTCTAGCCTTTTCTGTTTCCTCAGATCAGCCTGTACAGCGTCCTAGACAGGAAAGCATCTCTTTAAAAATTCACGGTCACCGCCTGGGTTGTAAGGACTTCTTTCAGTTTGACTTCTTTGATCACCACACAACCTTCACACAGATAAAACCAGCAACTGCAGAATGAATATGATGAATAATAAACAGTTTCTTACCACAGCGTACAGACGTGTTGTCATGCGGATGCATTGCCTCTTGCGGTATGACAGATTTAAGCTTCGTGAAACTGAACGAAACAAAAACAAACAAGCAACACTGGTAGTAAATGAAATCATTTAACGAAGCAGTCTTACACATCAAGCGAGAGCCTATATAAACTACTGTGTATTGTGTCTTTATGTTTATGTTTATGTTTCGAAGCTTGTATTTACTACTACATGTGCGTCTTGAAAACTCAACTGCTGCGCAGTGACATTTTGGACAGACTACAATAATCAATCCCAAACCTGTCAGATTAACTATGACTACGGGCGAACTGCGCTCGATGAGCTCGGTGATGTATTGGATTTCCTTGGCCGCTAGAACGACAGGAAGTATGCGGAAGTAGCGCGTTTCATGGGCTGGCTACGGGGTGCCTTGGTTACCGGCAAATTGTGACAATTTATTTATAACTCATTGTGTTTGTTTTTGTACAATATAAGCAGCTGTAAACGATAATATTTGCATAGTTAGGTTATTCAATCTACAGACACTGTTTTTTTTATTAGTTATTTAAGTGAGAAATGGAGTCAAACCCAACAGGTAGCCCGGGAATGAAGAAATTCAAAGACGCTCCATCGCCGGAAACGCATGTAAACAAGCACCAGGCTCCGGATTCCCACTGTGGGACAGATGCAGCTCGCGCCAGGTGGACAATTCTCCGACAGGTGACAGCTTCTAGTTTATTATCTAGATAATATACACAGGATCATATTTTAACCAGAATGCACTGCGTAACTAGCATCTGTATAGAGTAATTATACAGTATATTGCATTCAGTGTCTCTTGGTTGTGACTGTATAAGTGCACTATCTAGTTATCTATCTATACTGTATAAATTCCTCTTCTTTCCCCCCCCTCCCCCCCCCCAGGTATTGAGACAGAAGCAGCTCGACAGTATCAAGGTTCAGCCAGTATCAGTTCGCAGATTTTCCTCCTTCAACCTTTTCTCCAGGACCGAGGTTCCCTCACTGGAGAGCGATGGCCCATCTGATGGCCGGTGGATTGAGTACAGAAGTGCCTGCTTTCCCCAGTACAGTGCCTTAATCAGGTCGGTATGACACGGGTGGTCAACATTACGCCACTTCTACGGATTGTTTTTACATGCTCACATTTCTGCATGGTTGGTTCTTTTACATTTGTAAACTTGACATTCCTTAGAGACAGCCATGGGCCGATTAAAATGGAGGAGGTGCTCAACAGCTTCGACAACACCGGAAATGTCTGTGAGTGACCATCTCAGTGTGTGTATAATGTGTGGGGATTTTGAACGCGTTTGGAAGCTTCTTTTCACGTGCATCAACAGTTTTATCAGAATCAGAATCTCTTTATCCAGTTAAGTATGTTATAGAAACAAGGAATTTGTCTTGGTGAGTACACACATGTACGGCATGTAAACATACTAAACAGACCAGACAGGCGCATGGACTATTAACAGAAATTTACGAAAACAGGCATTTAACTAAAGGAGGTTTAAATCAAAATTGTGAAATCAGACTGCAAATGTCAAATCGAAAGATGAAGACGTGAAAATATATACATGCGATATAGGAATCAGAAATAGGATAACTATTGTTTACAGCATCCTACAGAATGATAAGAACATTATACTACACTGGATGCATGCATTGTGCTGCACTGAACTTGCATTTTCCTGCATTGGCACTAAGCATTTTGAGGCAGTGTGGAATCGTTTGGGTCCTGGATATTTGAGTGTATAGTTTTTATTAGTTGAGAAACAGATTTGGTGGTTTTGGGTTCTACTTCAAGCTGCAGGTCTCTAAGGAGCCACTGGCAGGCACAATTGCGCAATTAGAGACATCTAATTTACTCTGTCAGTGAGGGGGGGGAATAAGAGCAAAAAATCTGATGCTGGATTTAGTGAAACTGTCAGTTATACAATTAGTCAAGCAGGATTCTTGAACTGTCTGTGACACCCATACTGTTAAAACTATGTGCGGTATAGCATTATTAAAAGTGTTATGATGCTGAACACATTATATTTGAATATGTGTCTCTCTTTTGGAGCATTTTTCCAAAAAGAAATGTCTCTATCCAAATTTTACTCAATCGTGTAGACATTTTCTGAGTTACAAAAAAAACCTTTACGGATATCGGCCACTCATATTTGAATAAGGGTAAAGAAATCTTCCTGAATCTGAAAGGCTGCATTAATCAGTTGGATTTAAAACATCAACATACACAATTAAAGTGCCATATTTTTAGGAATATGGCAGTAAAATACGGTTTGTTTGTTATTTTAATTCAACATTAGATTCCTGTCTTGGAAATTAGTGGAAAAGTGGTGATGAGACAAGTTTAGTCCTCTTTCTTTGTCTCTCGCTTTTTATTTCTCCTTTTCCTCTCCTCTCTATTTTAAAAACGAATATAAACCACCACAAATATATGTCTGAACATACTTTCCTGTATTTTGTTAAAAGAAAGACGCTATCAGTTAGTTTGTTGACTCGCTTTGCTGTCTCGCTAACAATCTTGTTCTCTTGTCGGATTAATAAGCGCTGGCAGCATCACCCCTCTTTTTGGCCCTCTGCCCTTCTTTGAGGCAGGGTCATCCCTCTTTCTTTCAAACGTTCCTCTCAGCCACCCCTAATTAATCTCACGCCTTGGTAGGTCCAAACATCTCCCCCATGTTCTTCTCGGCTCAGCTGGCCTGGTGCATTGTCAGTAAAGAAAGGGGATGCCCATCTATTACCTATCCTCCATCCCAAATCCCCGCCTAAAGACCTGACTAGCCCCGAAGTCTCTGTGTCTTGTGAAGGACTGGATGTTGGATTAGTTGTACAAATGTAAGGATTTGTGTGATCTGCCTCGTCAGGACTGTGAGGAGCTGTCCATACTGTTGCTTTAAGTGCTCTTGTTTCCAGCAGGGCTCAAGAGGGACACAATAGAAGTTATCAGAACATGCTCAAGAGCTATGGAGAGGCTTTTTTGGCTCAGCAGTATGGACATAGATGGCAGCTTTGGCACCTCCTTCATATCTTGTGTCTGACTAGATAAGGTCAATAAGTAATCAGGGTATATTCTGAAGGAGAAAGATGTTGCGTCCTGTGCTTTGGGTATAAATCAGTATATTATACTGGATACTTTCAATCTGGTATACTGCAGTGTGTGTCTGGGACATGTCAGGGGTCATGACTTGCTGTGTTTGACTGAGGTGTTAAGAGGACTCTCCACTGAAGTGTTCTGAAGCAGATCACATGACAAGAGTCTGCACTGGGTGTTACACCGATTCTTATGTCTTGTTTATGCTACATCAGAAGTGTTTCTCAAAAAAAAAAAAGAAAAAGACCTAAAACAAACTTCTGAATTCCTGGAATGTTAATGTTTTTTTTTTTTTTCAGAACAGTAGGAGGATCTGGATTCGTAAGCTGTCTATCGAACAAGGAGTCACTTGTTGCAAGTCGCTGTGTACTACTTCGCTGACTCCTTGTTTGATAGACAGCTTACAAATCCAGATCCTCCTACTGTCAGCAAGTAGTGTGCGAAAGTACACATTTTGTTGTTGTGGTTGTGCTGGTGCTTCTCATTTCTTTAATTGTGCCTATTTATTTTTATTTCTTGCTTCTTCTAATATCTGAGGATGCAAGGTAAGGAAACAGAGAAATCGGGTACAAATGTTATTTGCCTAATGAATCGCCCCTGGTCACTGAAGCATCACTCCTAATGCCTCGTCACTTATTAACGACGATGTAGCACAGGGCAATAAGGATGCACACTAAACAAACAAAAGTGAAAACGCTATAACGTGTACATCACATGTTTAAATACTGATGCTATACTCTGTGGAAAATTCTACTATGATTTCTGATATGCAAGTGATGTCCACTTATTTAATTAATTTGATTCATTTTGTATTAGTGCTTCTTATCATCATTTTATTTATTTGGAATCAGCTTTTTTTTTTTTTTTTTTTTTTGGAGAGGTGGATAATTTATGCCATGTGCTAATGTCAGGCATTACACCTGTGTATTCTTGATCTAGGGGCTTCCTGTTTTCCTCTCTCCTAGATTACTCTCAATGCATTTAGAGAAGTGATGCGTCCTTAAATGTGGTTGACGTCGATCGATTTCCGGGTCACAGGCTGAAGGACGTCAGATTGAGGAGACTAGGAGGCATCAATTAGAGCAACCGGTCTCCTCAAACGCGTTGAAGGTCCGCCTCCCCCTTCATAAGCCACTCCTGGCCCATCACTGCAGATACAGATATGGATCTGTTCATGCTCTGCAGATTGTATCACCTTCACTTCAGCATCAGTTCACACAGATGTCACACTTCAAAGATGCTCATCTTTTATTCCAGGAACCAGAATGAGAAAACATAAGGCACAGTTTGAAACAAACAGGCTTTCACACATATCTATTATGCACACCATCTATTAAGTCTATTATGCATGTCTTCTATGCACAGCCGATCCAATGAGATAAGGTGTAGCCTCACATTCTCAGAAAAAAAAAAAAAACATACAAAAGCAAACCTTTCAGAGTACATACCACTGTCAGAGGTTATGTCTTTCGTTTCTTTAATTAAATGAACTAGACATGACCTGTCTACCTGTAAAGCTCATTTGAGGTAGATAATTGGTCCTTAAGGATCACTGTTGTACCACTGAGCATAAATTTACATTGTTCGTACATTTGGGAACAACAACGCACCGGTACAGTACCTTTTTATCCAGACAGTGTGCTTAGGCTTTTGTGGAGGTACAGTGGTGCTTGAAAGTTTGTGAAACCTTTAGAAATTTCTACATTTCTGCAAAAATATGACCTAAAGCATCATCAGATTTTCACACAAGTCCTAAAAATAGGGACAACGACCCTATGCACACAAGCCGTTCTACCAAAGAATGGTTGAAGAAGAATAAAGTTAATGTTTTGGAAGGGCCAAGTCAAAGTCCTGACCTTAATACAACAGAAATGTTGTGGAAGAACCCGAAGCAAGTGGTTCATGTGAGGAAGCCCACCCAGATTTGAAGCTGTTCTGTACTGAGGAACGGGCTAAAATTCCTCCAAGCCGATGTGCAGGACTGATCAACAGTTACCGGAAACGTTTAGTTGTAGTTACTGCTGCACAGCATAATAGAATCATCATGGAACAGCTGGTGAAGTAATTCTTATGAAGTAATCAAAACCACTGCAGTTGATGTCAGGTGGGGGGGAATTAGCATGGTGTGTGATCTGGGAAGTGACTGGTTGTACCTGAGCAAGTTTATAATAGTTACTCTAAGGGGCTGATCACTTATCCAAACCAGGTATTTCCCCAATTAAATTTTAATAATTGTTCAGAATTTTTTAAAATGTTATTTCCACTTAGATGTCGAGGGTTATAATGTGTAAATACAGCTGGCAAAAGTTAGATTTAATTTATTTTAATTTCCAGGGTGTAATGTGACAAAAGGTAAGGGTTTTGACAGGGTATGATGATTTTCTATAAGCACTGTATACTTCGAGTTAAAACATTCTAATTTTTTTCAGTTCAGACCACAAGACCTTCTGCCACTTCATTGGGGAGTCTTCCAAGAGACCTTTTTTCCTTCAATGCTCACACACATTCGCTTTTAGTCTAAGGCCATGGCTATTGCTGATCCGTGAACCTTGCCTCCAGTCCCTGTTACTGACATCTGTAAATCAGTTGGAGTGACAGTTAGTCCCACAGTAGCCATTCTAACAAATCCACTTCTAGTTGTTTGTCTCATTTTATAGGGGTGAACTGATCTAGGCAGTGTGGCTGTAGTTTCATATTTTCTCCACTTTTTAAAATTTTTTTTTATGATGAACTGATTTGAGCTCCTAGCTCTATGCTATGTTCAGCGCATTTGATATGGTCTTGTGTCATTCTACAGATCTGTGCTTCTTTGTGATTAGGTCCCTGACATCTTTTGAATGCTCCTTTGACCTCATTCTGATTTATTCTTTCGACAGTCTCCACCATACTGACAGACCTCAGAAAGAGATAGGCTATGTATCCTTGTGAAGTGTCAACAAATAGTGTGAGCTGACAGGGTAATTTGTGGAATGGGGTTGAAGCCAGCCGTACAATTGCAAGGGGTATGAATACTATTTAAATCTCACTATATATATTTTTTTCAATTTAGTAAATTGTTGAAAGGCGTTGGCTTTTTTCTGTTGATGGGGCATTATGCACACTCTCTTTTATAAATCACCTGGGGAAAAACGTACTATATTTGAAATGAGCAATCTGAGAAAATGAAGTGTAAAGTTAGTTTAGGGGCTGAATGATTTTTCAAAGCACAGAATAAAAAATAATATACACCATGCATTGTGTCCATACCATACCGCTGTTAAATTCTTGAGTCTGATTGGTCAGAATATTAACATTAGATATATATATATATATTTTTTTTTTGTGACAGCAACTCTGACAATAGTGTTGGCTGTAATTAAAATCACAGATTTATATTAATGTACTCATTCTAAAACTGAGGCTCCATGGGGGGAAAAAGATTTGTTATGTAACAAAGAACAATGTATAATTGCTAAGGTTTCAAGAAATGTTAAAGGAAATTTAACATTTATTTAACATTTATGGAAAGAGTTTCAGCATTTTGTAATAATCAGTGTTTTAAGTTTTCCGATATGGGAATGTCTTCAAGATTTTGCGCTTTGTGGTTTCTCGGTAACAAACTGCATCTCTTCTGTCTTATTCATTTCGAGGGAATGACTTGAATGTGTATAGCTGCTATAACATAAGTGATACCAGGAACTAACTCCCACAACATCAAATGTAACTCTGAATGGATAAAAAGTGTGATTCTTTTAATAAATAAACATTTGTTAATTGGCAAATTGCTGTGGTATGAACAGCGGAATAAAACTCTTCAGGATGTGCTGTTATAGGAAAATAATCAACTTCAGGGTCCGCTTTGTGTCAGGCTACATACCACACCACCCAGTCATTGATAATTTTCCTGTAACAGCACCCAGACCAGGCCACCTTCTTCCATTGCTCCATGGTCAAGGTCTGATGCTCACGTGCCCATTGTAGGCACTTTCGCCTGTGGACAGGGATCAGCAAGGGCACTCTGGACGGTCTGTGACTATGGAGCCCCATACGCAGCAAGCTGTGATGCACTGTGTGTTCTGACACCTTCCTATCATAGCCAGCATTAACTTTTTCAGCAATTTGTGCTACAGTAGCTCTTCTGTGGGATCGGACCAGACGAGCTAGCCTTCGCTCCCCGCGCACATCAGTGAGCTTTGGGTGCCCATGACCCTGTCTCCGCTTCACCGGTTGTCCTTCCTTGGAAAACTTTTGCTAGATACTAACCACTGCGTACTGGGAACACCCCACAAGACCTGCCGTTTTGGAGATGATCTGACCCAGTCATCTAACCATCACAATTTGGCACTTGCCCATTTTTCCTTCTTCCAACACATCAACATCGAGAACTGACTGTTCACTTGCTGCCTAATGTATCCCACCCACTGACAGCTGCCACTGTAACAAGATAATCAGTGTTATTCACGTCACCTGTCAGAGATTTTAATGTTATGGCTGATTGGTGTATGTGTGTCACAGTGCATACACGAGTGTAGCGTTTTCTCTTTAGGTTGGTAACACCCTTTACTTCAAATAGGTTCCGGCACCCTAGTGGCTCCCAAAAAATCACTTGTATGGTCTGAGGCCAAAAGTGCAGTGGCACAGTTAGTAAATTTGTACATGTGTGTGTGTGTGTGTTTGGGAGGTGTATGTCTGCCTTCTGTGGTCACCTGCTTGACTCTTACTTATCTATTCTTTCCTCTGTTTGCACAAATATGCAGATTTAGGCCCATAAGGCTAATTGCTTATTGTGGAACAATAGCTGTCCATTGAGGTAAGTCAGTCCACTGGAGCTTCAGAGTCTGCTGTTCTGACTTTTCTATTAACGGTTAATTAGCATTCTTGTCCTGTACAGATTATCAGGTGACTCGCTCACCAGACTTTCACATATAACCTGCATTGTGTTCAGAGGTTTTATCATCCAAATGCAATGAACCTTGTTTAGTCATAAACAGTGAGAGTGGCTCAAATGAGTCAGCCATTCTAGAGTTGCAAAGGTGCAGGGTCATTGCTATTTACAGTATAAATCCAGCCCAAGCTTATAGTCAAGAATTTGAGGGTTAAGGGCTTTGCTCTGAGGCAGTACTTAGATTAAGAACTTACATCCTTGCAGTGTCTGGCACGAAACCTTAAAAAACCTAAGCTATATTACAGTGAATTTCGAAAGTTAATATGAGCATATTATATGAAGGATTTGACCACTGGCTTTATAAGGTGAACAAAAGTTGAACCACAATTACCAGCTATGGCACTGCTGCAATGGTGATGAGAGTTTTTTTTTTTTTTTTTTTTTTTTTTTTTAGGGAAATGAAATAACAAAATGAGACTTTACAGAGGCTTTGTGTGTGGCTCTAATGCCCTGGTAATTACAGATATACTTCAGCAACCAGGTCACACTCCTTTCTCTATCACAAAGATCCCTTCTTGTCAGGAATTAGAGAGAGACAGAGCAAGGACAGGAGAAGGTGGGAAGAAATATTGGAAATATTGGGTGATTATTGAATTTTACTGCTAGATTTCGACCAACCCTTTTTACTTTGCATGAGGATTTGTTGTTTTCTTATTTTTGCTATAGACTGAAGACATTTGGGTTTGAGATCAAAAGATGAATATGAGAAGAGAGTTTATAGTTTCAGCTGTTATTTCCTGCTATTTATATGTAGATGTGTTAAACGACATAGAACACAGCACATTTTGTATCAGACCACCCAATTGGTAGGCGAGCAAAAATTTTGGAACATCTGACTGACAAGGTGTTTCTTGTTACCCTGGTGTGTCTTGTTAGATTGGCAGTTTAAACAATAAATAGCTCTGAACATCTACTCTTGGTTTTAGCCTTCAGTTTCACATGTGAACACTGCATTTGTTGTTAAAAAGGATAAGCCAACATGAAGACCAGAAAGCTGTCTATAGGAGAAAAGCAAGCAATTGTGAAGCTGAGAAAAGAGGGAAAATCAAGGAAAACAACAACAGCTGATGACAGAAACATTGTGAGAGCTGTGAAGAGAAAACCAAAAACAACAGTCAGTGACCTCATCAACAACCTCCACAGGGCAGGGGTGAAGGTCTCACAATCCACCATTCGAAGAAGACTTTGAGAGCAAAGATATAGAGGCCATACCACAAGATGCAAACCACTCATCAGCAGTAAGAATCAGAAAGCCAGATTGGAATTCATAAAGGAATACAGAGATGAGCCACAAAAGTTCTGGAACCAAGAATAACCTCTACCAAAGTGATGGAAAGTCCAAAGTGCGGAGAAAGAAAGGATCTGCTCATGATCCAAATCATACACGCTCATCTGTGAAACATGGTGGAGGTAGTGTCATGGCTTGGGCTTGCATGGCTGCTTCTGGAACAGGCTCACTAATCTTTATTGTATGATGATGTAACTCATGATTGTAGCAGCAGAATTAGTTCAGAATTTTACGGAACATTTTGTCTGCCAATTCACAGAGAAACACATCCAAATTAATTGTGAGGAACTTCATCATGCAGCAAGACAATGATCCAAAACACACTGCCAACTCAACAAAGGACTTTATCAGGGGAAAAAGTGGAAGGTTTTAGACCGGCCAAGTCAATCACCAGATCTTAACCCAGTTGAGCAGCATTTCACCTCCTGAAGAGGAGACTGAAGAGAGAAACCTCTTGAAACAAACAACAACTGAAAGAAGCTGTGGTAAAAGCCTGGAAAAGCATCACAAAAAAAACAAAGCCTGGAAAAGCAAAGCTTTGATGGAATTTGAACTGTGATTGATTATCGCTCAACCCCACTATAATCGAGCTGTGCTGGATTATTCACAAAAAATGGAATATTCTATGAAAAGAAAATCTGTATCATGCTTGACTCAGTGAAGAAGATCAATTTGCAACATTTTAGTCCATATTGTAGAAACACTTTTTAGTTCAGGCTCTGTGTATCTTCATAATCTTAGGATTTATTGATCTTGACCTCTTTGCTTAGATGTTTGACAATTCTTCTACCTTGAATCTTCAGTGCAGTTAGTGGTGGTGGAAAAACTTTGAACTGTTCCTCAGGTGAAATTGAAAGTCAGCATTGAACCATCCTAATTGAAAACTAGATTAGCACATTGACAGGGAAGTGATGTCCTACAATGGTTTTAAAGGGCAAGTGTATGTGCCTTGAGGCCTGTGTGTGTGTGTGTGTGTGTGTGTGTGTGTGTGTGTGTGTTTCTGTGTTTCCATTAGAGGAATAAGTGATTAACACTCTGTAGTTAATTTGTCTCTCGTTGCTCTGCATCCATCAGAGTGTATCTCAGTGCCATCCTATTGGTGGGCAAACACCGCCAACCCCACCCCAGCTCTGCCACCCCAGTAGCTGCCTGGCAACCATGCAAGTTCGCCTGCAGCCTTAATGTAGTTGATGATGTTTTAAAACAAATAGATCATTTATCTGATTAGTGTCTTGGTGGAGAATGAAGCTTATAAATGGCTACCTCTCACTTAGGGATTGGGCAGTACTCCAAAAACCTGACACTAGGGAGGGGTTGTGCATGTGTGTGTCTATGAGTTTGTGTGTGTGTGTGTGTGTGTGTGTGTGTGTGTGTGTGTGTGTGTGTGTGTGTGTGTGTGTGTGTGTGTGTGTGTGTATGAATGACAGAGATTGTTGGCTAGATGTTTGCCAAACATTCTGTGAATACTGTCTCACTTTTGGGTGCATGAGTGTGCAGATGAATAAACCTCCCCAGCCGCTGTGTGTTTTTGTGCAGTAATTAGCACACGTCATGGTTAGTGATGGTGTGCCGCCTTGCCAGGTGTCAAGGTGGGTGTCCACGGCACTTAGAATGTGCTAGAAAATCAGTAACAATCAGTTAACACCATATTGCCTACAGACAAAAGATAATAATCTCAAATGCTAAGAGATTGAGTCTGCTATCACCTACTGAAAAAAAAAAACCCTGAATTGCTACTTTACCCCCTACTGAAGAAATCATTGCCTCGGTCAGGTGTGTTTATCTGATAGAGCTCTGGGAAGAGTTAGTGTGTTGTGGCACTGATTTAGGCCCACCTGCGTCCTCAATATAAATCCTTTGCTTAACTAATATAACACAGCCAGGATGTGGAACGGAACAAATGGAGGTGGTGGAGTATCAAAGCTTGCGTCTGCTATTTTTCCAGCAGATTCTGCTGGAGACTGTAAGCATGTATTTGGTCCTGGGTGATTGAGATGATATAGTCTTCATGTCTTTTACTTATGGTGTCAAGCCCCTGCAATCTGTCACCACATTCTCGTAACACTGATGACTTCTTTGAGCCCTTGAAGTCTTAGCTTATTATTCAGATATTCATCTTACAGTGCTTTGCATAAGTATTCACCCCCCTAGAATTTCCCCACATTTTGTAGTGTTATAACCTGGAACTGAAATAGACACAAAGTAGCCCATAGGCACAGTCGTACACACATTCACACACTACAGACAATTTGGAAATGCCAGTCAGCCTACAGCGCAGGTCTTTGGACTGGTCGAGGAAACCAGAGAACCCGGAGGAAACCCTTGAAGCACGGAGACAAACTCCATGTGTGCAAAACTCCACACACACAGGGAGGAGGCGGGATTCGAAACCCCCAACCCCGGAGGTACAAAACAAATTGTAAAAGTTTTTACCCCTGTTGCTGTGAATCCCCTAAATTAGTTCTAGTACAAGTTGCCATCACAAGGCACATATTTAGATGAATGTAGTCCACCTGTGTATAAAAATACCTGAAACGTTGATCATCCCGTAGACCATTATGAAATACATTATTTAAAAAATGGAAAGAATATGGCACAACCATGATTTTGATGCCTACTGGTTGCACCAGAACTAATTTAAGGTGTAAATAATTCTGAAATCAAAACTTTTACATTGCTGTTTGTAACTAATTTTGAAAACTGTGTAGATTTTTCCTCCTATCTCAATATTATGGGCTCCATATTTTGTGCAGATTCTTGACATATAATTCCAGTTAAATCCAGTCCCAAGTTGTAACACTACAAAATGTGGAAAAGTTCAAGTGGGGTGCAAGGCACCATATTCACTAAGTACAATACGTTATTCAGTATCTACACTGAAACTAGGTTTATAGAGTTTAAATCTGCCACCCATCTTAACATTTGGTTGTTAGAATGTTTCTTTTCACTGAACTCGTACGTCTTCGTTGTTTTGCTTTTCTCTCTCGACCCGCTCTGAGTCTAGTAGCTATTTTCACTGCTCTGTAAGGTCATAGCAGGTTGTCTGACTAGTGCTGAATCGCCCCGTGTCTTCGATACAGCTGATCTAAGGGGTCCTGAGTCCCCCTCCAACCCCCTCAATCCTCCCTCCTCTCTGCTGGGCCGAGGCGCGGCCCGGCCCAGCCTTTGTGTTTGGCTATCTATCCCGAAAGCCGGGGGCCTGCTCGACTCCTGGGGAGAGCTGCCTGAGAGAAAAGGAGCGAAGAAAAGGAGAGAAGTAATTACGTCCAGTCATTGAGTTCTGAAGATCCCCCTCCCTCACACAGAAACCAGCACCACCGCCACCCACCCCACCCAAGTTCATTAGAGAGGCCCTGATCCGGCGACAAAACGGCAGACATTTAGAGCAAAAAGGAGTAGGAATCTTTGGGAGGAATATGACACCTCTGCATCAATGGAGAAGAAGAGCCAGCTTAAGGAGCAGGGTTGTGTGTGTGTGGGTGGGGGGTGGAGAAAAGAGAAGAGCTGATTGCTATAAGCCTTTTGTCTGCACTTTTTCACATGGACCACAAGTTGCTTCACATCGCTGCCTTTTCAGGACAGGAAGGAGCCTCTCGTGCTTTTCCTTTTTTTTTTTGTCCTGAACTGTTCCTTCTGTTTCCCCCCCCCCAACAGCTATGCTTCTCTCCAGTCTTTGTAGTCATGTCTTTAAGCTCATCTATCCATCCTCTGATAGAGTCCTAAGTCAAAAGTGCGCCAACAGAGGGCTGACTTTAAGAAAATTGCTCCTCTGTTGCAACAGCGTAATCATGTATTGGCAACTAGCCATCACTCTTATGAGTGCAGACGAGTGTGAAAGGTCCAGGGCATTTTAGTCTGACCGCAGCAGCTCTCTCTATCTGCGCCGTCACCCGTAGAGCAGGCAGCGTTAAGCCAAGCGGCCCTCCTTTTTTCCACCAGGTTGGTTCCTTTCTCATTGTCTTGCCAGAGCCATGATGGGAAGTAATCTGCTGCAATAAGGAGAAGTCATTTATTAGTCCCAGCCCAGGGGTTCATGCTTCACAAATTGTATTGAGTAGAAATGACCCAATCAGAGAAGAGCAAAAGGGGAGGGCTTTTTTTCCCCCCTTCTTTTTATGCATGGGGTGGGATGGAAAGGAGGGGTGTTCCTGGTGCTTTCTCCAGCTCCTCTCCATCCATCCGGCCCAGAGGATTATGGGGGATTGATGTGTTGCTGGTCCAGTGGCCAGATGATGCCTTGCCTTCCCACTGAGCTTTTTAAGTGCATGTGTGTGTGTCTGAAAAGGTAAGCCTCAGACAGGGCGTTACTTGAGTCTGAATGTGTGTAGTAAATGTACTGTAGGTTTGTGTGGGTCTTTGTTTGTGTGTGTGTGTGTGTGCGCGTGTGTGTGTGTGCGCTCAAGTTTTAGGCATGTGTTACATTTTCAGATACCGGATCTAAACAATAGGAAACAAACAGACTATTGTTTTATTCCAACCACTATGTTCCTGAAAGTGTGGCAGTCAAAAAGCTGCCAACGCTCAACGCCCATCAACCCTCATCTCTTCCACACATACACACACATTGTCAAACTCTCATACTGCACAAACACGTAAACACACACACACACACACACACACACACACACACAGTGCTCCTCATGAATGCACACTCACACATTCTCCCAAAACAATACCGATGATGCTTTTCTGCTGCTTTGCCAAGTGGCTTTTTACAACTATTGCACAATGGAGAAGCTAATTACTGTAGATTTGGAGAGCTGGTTAATTGATCATGTTAGCGTCCTAATTGCATCTCTTTTACCTGAGGCCTCTGACAGACCACCCATACCTCACACACAACCTCTGTGCTTTAACCCAGACTGAAAAAATGCATTATTTTTGTTCATTGTTCAAGTCACGTGTTTTTTCGGTTTTTATGTTTGGGGTTACCCCTATATCCTCTATATCCTAGCTGTATTTGAACTAAATCTCGTGACTCTCTGAGCGTGCTGAGGAGAATAATACGCTGTGATGTGTGTGAGAGAGAGAGGTTATGGCTGGGTTGTGGAATGAGTTAACGTTTGTCCAGTTGGGGGTGCTCTCATACTTTCTAAAACTGCTGTGATGTGTACTACTCGTAGTGGTACTACAACTGGCCACTACAACTCCTCCAAACATAACACACTGTCAGGACGTCTCGGTTCAGGCGCATGGTTTTTATTTCAAAATGCAATTTTATACAGTGCGATTTTTTTTTTTTTTTTTTTTAGAATGCAAGAGTAGCGGTTATAATTGTCATTAACAGTGTCGTCTTAAGTTTCGAGAAGGGAAATTCAGCCAAATGACAACAAACATGTAGACGACAACTTCCTGTAGATGAGCTTGAGCAATCAGAAGCAGACAAACACTAAAAGGAGTGTTTTGTGTGTGTGAAAACACGAGCACAACTATTACATACTTAGCACAGGGAGATAAGAGTGGTGGCACTTTTTCAGCTCGAGTGCAAATTGCAGCATGTGGTCAACTGTTTTATTAACTTTTAGTTAACTTATATTTTATTTGGATGCTCCTGTGACCTCTTATTTTTGCTCTGCTAAGGTTTTTATTTGTAATTAGGTTATGGCAGTTCTGTTGATTTCTAAGCATTTTCATTGATTTATAACTGGAATTGATTTAGTATTCAACATTACATTTGTAACATGAAATAATCAGCATCATTTCACTGGATTCTTTATGTGTACTGACATTATACCTTTATAACGTTTGCATTGATTTCTCCCATACAACACTGTTCTGTCGCCTTGTCAAGTGAACGTGCGCTGTTGTGTATCTGCACTTTATGTAGTCCTGTGTACTGTGCTACTATATTATGTGTCGCTCCACGCTCCTGGGGAAACGACATTTCGTTCCAACGTACAGTATACAGGCCACACTATATGGCCAAAAGTATGTAGACACCTTACCATGACAACATCCCATTCCAGATTTAGTTCCCCTTTTCTCTTATAATAGCCTCCACTCTTCTGGGAAGGCTTTCCGTTCGATTTTGGAGCATGGCTGTGGAGGTTTGTGCTCATTCAGTCACAAGAGCATTAGTGAGCTCGGGCGAGGAGGCCTGGCGTACAGACGGCGTTCCGGCTCATCCCAAAGGTGTTCAGTGGGGTTGAGGTCAGGGCTCTGTGCAGGCCACTCGAACTCTTCTACACCAACCTTGGCAATCCATGTCTTCATGGAGCTCTCCTTGTGCACAGGGGCATTGTCATGCTGGAACATGTTTGGGCCACTTAATTCCAGTGAAGGGAAACTGTAATGCTACAGCATACAAAGACATCCTGTACAATTGTGTGCTTCAAACTTTGTGGCAACAGTTTGGGGAAGGAGCACACGTGGGTATGATGGTCAGGGTGTCCACAAACATTTGGCCATATAGTGTACTGTATATAGAGGAATGACAATAAAAACCCACTTGGCTTGACTTGTAGTCATGTCTGCTACAAGTGTGATGCTTTGTAGACTACTCAGTAGTTTACAACCCATCGTCGCAATAGCTTTCCCCACTCAACACCGTTCTGTTGTCACTGCACTGTGTATCTGTTATCCTGTGTATTTTGTTCCGTGTACTTATTGTCTTGCTCTCGGCTCACACTGTTGTGTATTTGCCCATTATGTAGTCTTGTGTGCTTTACTTCTATACTGTTGCACCATGCTCCTGTAGAAACGACATTTCGTTCTAATGTATACCAGCTATATAGAGGAATGACAATAAAAACCCACGTGACTTGCCCACCAAAACAGTCCTGGAGCTTAAATCAGCGAGATATTTCCCAAAATTGGTCAGAACCAGTCTCAGTTAACCAATGTTTGAATATGTGGGTTTTTTTTTTTACTTAATTTGTTTAATGAAGGAAAATGATGCTGCCAGTGGAGAAAGGTCTGAGTCATTAAATCCAGCAAGTACAGAACGTATTATAACATCTATCACAATTTAGTGTAGACATCCTGATACAGTTATTCTTATCTCCTGTATACTCTCCCACTCTGACCACTTTTTATTTGCAATCATCACTCACACACACACACACACACACACACACACACACACACACACACACACACACACACACACACACACACACACAGACGTCATGTGGTGTGTAAGAGGAAACCCATGGTGTGCTCCAAAGTGGGACATCGCTAATCAATGGGAATCGTTTAGGCCCATTCTCTCTCAGACCACAATACCCAGCGTTTTGCTAATCAATTCAAAACAAAAGTGTCATTCACTTTTCCGGCCTAGTAATACACATACTACTCACAGGGTGTGTGTGTTTGTGTCTGTATGTGTGTGTGTGTGTGTGTGAGATACACAGTGTGGATGTAGGTTCTCAATGCATTCCCCATTCCCTTGCCTTCATACCGAGCTGTATGGTTGTGTGTGTGTGTGTGTGTGTGTGTGTGTGTGTGTGTGTGTGTGTGTGTGTGTGTGTGTGTGTGTGTGTGTGTGTGTGTTAGCACGGGTGACTGAAGGAGGCAGAGAGTGAGTGTGTGTGGCTCTGTGTTTGCATGTGTGCAGGTTGTTTTCCCCCCCTTCAGTTTTTTTCCCTCCCCAGTTTCAGTGCTTAGCTAAATTTGTCCACAGTTGTGTTTGTCTCGCTCTCTGTGTGTGTGTGTGTGTGTGTGTGTGTGTGTGTGTGTGTGTGTGTGTGTGTGTGTGTGCGTGTGCGTGTGCACATACACAAAAGCCTTGCATCAAGTTCAATTAGTAGGTACTGTGCTGTTCACTAAAAGGGGGCTATGCTATTAGCAACCTTTCTAAGGACCACTGCATCCTCCACCAGGCAATCAGATCACTCAAGAGCCTCTTTCCCCTGGCATGACCCAATCTCAACGCCCGCTTGTGGGGAAAGACCCCCCCAAACTATCTAGTGGCCCTCTCCAGCCCCTGCACCAGCCAGCGGCTAGCCCCGAGCGTCCTTCACCTCGCGCATGAGAAGAAAGACAAGGTCGTGAGCATGGAGAAATGAAGAAGAAATTATTCTCCCTTCAACTGAGGTGAAGCATCCCGTTTAGTGGCTCGTCCAGAGCAACCACAGGGACCCGGGGACCCGTCTCTCTGACCACTGCATTTGATGTGCACATTACTCTACTATAGTAAATACAGGCAGAAAAACTGCCAGTCAGATATAAGTGAGAGAACGTATCATTTACGTGTACAGGGCTGTGATAATTGTATTGAATTTGATACCCGATATTTTGTACTGCACTGTAATGCATGGACATGGGAAACAGATTAAAGGTGCAATTTGTAAAATTGAAAAGTGTTTCTGAGGGTGATGTTGCATGACACGTTTTGGCCCAAACCTGTGGTCATTTTGAAAACTTGCAAGCTCCTGAAAATATTGTGGAGTTTCCTTGTTTCTGCGTTAACTTCTGATTGCAAAATTGCAAAATCCTGGAGAGACTGAATCATCACATAATTTTGAAAGATACCTTAGAAAAACTATGATTCGCGATATTTTCATCCGGTAGATCTGGCTGGTTTCTTCGTTTCAGGTTTCTTTTGACACCCCCCCCCTCCCCCCCCCAGCCTGGAAGTTAGATCTGCCTCCCAGCCAGAACACTACAGCTTAGCTCTGCTACTTTTTTTGTAAAACCTAATTAACAATACATAAGTAATTTTGATAGTGGCAGAGGTGTTGATTTGGCTTGCCGGTATTTTTCACTGCCGACAGCAGAGGGCTCTAAAACATATAAACTGCTTCTTTAATGGTAAATAAAAGAAGCTCATTCTACTCCACTAAAAAAAAAAAAAAAAAAAAAAAAAGTGAAAGTGAGGACATTGCAGAGCACTAGAGGCAAGGTAGAGAAAAATATATGAGTGTAATTGGTTAAAAGGGATGCTGCTATGTAGCATTCCAAGAAATTGTAGTGGTCTTTTGTAAATATTGATGTCAGACAAATAGAGAGAGAGAGTTAGAGGAATCCACACACAGAAACACGCTCACATGTAGTCAGTAATAACAGTGGGGTGGCTCTATTACTCCCGCAGTCAGAGTGCTAAGTGCTGTCTTGGTGTCGCTTGAGGATCGATGGCCAATGCTGTGTCACAGTGAACGCAGCCCCGCCAAACAGCCTCGGGGTCACAGGTCACCCGAGCCAGACAGTCCAGAGGGCGGGGGACCGGCAATGTCCATCGATACACATGGTCCAGCTGAGTGCTAATGCTCTACTGCTGCTGGAGCATCCTGCCCCCCCAAGGACCATTACACACACACACACACACACACACACACACACACACACACACACACACACACACACACACACAGAGAGAGAGAGACAGACGGAGAGAGAGAGAGAGAGAGAGAGACCCTTGCACTCCATGATCTGCTCATACTTTGCAGTACATTAACAGATTGATACATGCTGCGGTTCAATCAGCAAGTGACACACATTCACAGGAATTAACAGTCGACTATGTGCTTTTAGAAATGCAACATGTGCGTCGATTACCTACTCGCAAACAAACACAGACGGACACGGAGTAATTGATTCTGGAATTGCAGCAAGGTCAGTCATCGCTGCGATCAAACACACAGACACTTTCAGTCAGTTTTGCCCTGGTTCGCACATGCACATGCACATCACAAACCCATCACATTTTTTTTTGCCACTGCCACCATAAACAGAAGCAGTTTTCCTTTTTAGCACTCTGGTGTAAATGTGCAGGGTTGCAGTCTGTGTGTGTTTAGTCTGACAGAGCAGGTGAATCAGCAGTGTTTGTGTGTCAGAGCTTAGATCAGAACAGGGCTGTCTCTGCACTTCTGCACCAAAAAAAAAAAAAAAAAAAAAAATTTATAGCACCTTTTGACCTTAGCAGTTCTACAAAGCGCTTTACACTGTGTCTCATTCACCCATTCACACACACACCAATGCCAGCAGAGCTGCCACGCAATGCGCTAGTCTGCCATCGGGAGCAACTTGGGGTTCAATGTCTTGCCCAAGGACACTTCGGGATGTGGAGGCATGTGGGCCGGGGATTAAACCGCCATCTGATTACTGGACAACCCGCTCTACCATCTGAGTCACAGCCATCAAGTGGTATGTGACCCAAGGCACTATTTATTTATTTATTTATTTATCTATCTATCTATCTATCTATCTATCTATCTATCTATCTATCTATTTATTTATTTATTTACCCAAATTTTCCCCCCAATTTCGTCACATGCCAATTCCCACCCAGCTAGCTCTCCACTGTCATATGTCAACTACGACGTCAACAAGCGACGTCTGCCCTCTTCCGCGTGCATATGCTTACAGACGTCCATGATTGGCTAGAGTCGATTCGATTGTCCACCGAGAGAGCATGCCATCCTTTTCTGTTGTGCCACTCGACCTGCAAACATGGCGGACGAGTATAACATCGGTGATGTGTATTTTATAGAGGTGTAAATGAAATGTGGAAAAATAAATCAAGGGAATGGTAAATGAAATTATATAGTGTAAATTATACAAGGAATAATGAATGAAGAAAAGCTGAAACGCAACGAGGAGTTTGTTTACAGTGACCGTGTGCGTAACTAGGCAACAACGTTCTCGTCCGTTACATGACGTGTCAGTATATCCCAGTACTTGCAATACTCTCTTGCTACGCACTCAAAAGTAGGTACTTTTTTCACAAAAAGAGTACATACTTTTAGTGCATAGCATACGTAGGTGAATTGGGACACAGCACCAGTGTTCTCATGTTAGTCTCCGGATTCACCATGACCCTGACTAGGATGAATTATATATGATATATGTTCCTATTCTGTATGGTTTTTTATTTATTTATTTATATATATATTTTTTAATGGGCCTTGCTAGAAAAAGCATTTTTGCTTACTGACTGACCGAAGACAGACTCAAGACTCTTCTCTGTACTTGGAATGAACTTTCCTGGCTGTCTGAACAGCTGAGTCACTGGCCGCCTTTAAAGGAGGTCTTGAGGTCTCACGTCTTCACTAAACACTTAAAGGAGCACTAAATCCACACGGCTCATCAAAAATACCTTAGTTGTGTCCCAAATGACGTACTATACCCTATGCCCTTACACTATGCACTATGTACTCTACCGTCTAGTGTATGAGTTTTAGGAGGGTATTATCGTCTCAAACGGTTTTTCGCTAACCGTAAACACGAGCCGTTTCCCAGTCGATGGCACACGACGTCAAACGGATATGATGCGACGCCGCTAGCTTTAGCAGAATACCCAGAGTCAACGAATGCACCTATTCAACCATACATCGATACGGTGAATTTTTAAAATGTTGAATGTCACATGACGGGGGCTAATTTAAAAGAATTCAGCTCACATTTGAAAGACGTCTTGTCGGTTCGTACAGGATTTTGTTTTTTTTTCGTGATCGTTGCGGCCAAAAACGCTCGATTTTGCGATGCGACTTGCGGATTTTTTTTTTTTTTTGTGCTTTGAATTGGTGAAATTGCACGAAATTGTCTTGCACGGTCATTTGCAGTGATGTTTGTTGGTAAATGAGACCTATTCACTGTGCTCATGTTCAGCGCATGAGAATCGAAGAGGTTTGCCTGAATGCATGTTGTGATGATGTCACATGACGCGTCTTTGCCCAAATCTGCGGAAATTTTGAAAAATCGCAAGTTACTCTGAATATTGCGGAGTTTGGTGGTTTTGCGTTAATTTCTGCGATCACAAAACTGCAAACTCCCAGAGGGACCGTCTTTTCCACCGGAGCGTCGTTGACCGTCTTGAATATTTTTTCTCATCCAGTGTCGACGCCTGGTAGCCGTGACTGTTGAGTGCATGTAGTGTCCATCATTCCACACTGTTTTTTTCGGTTGAATAAGGGCATCATCCAGGTAATTAGAGTGCACTTGTTCTTGTTGGAATTTTCAATGTGAGCACACTACTCTCACTATTTATACTACAAAATGGCGTAGAATAGTGCATAAGTATGCGATTTGGGACGCAGCTATTGTGCTGTTTTCTTTGCTGTGATAACTCCTGTGTAACAGGATTGTAGCCTTTTTGTACTAGCGTGAAGATTTTTTTTCCTCTCGAAAGAGACTTCTGCTAAATGCTGTAAATGTAAAACAAGGTGCTTGTTAGGGTGCTTCTTATTTTCTTAATCGTTTTCCCCTTATTAACTTTTCTCTGCTTCCCTTCCTAGCTCCTCCGTCTGAGAGCACGAAGTCAGGATGCGAGGAAAGGATCCAAGCACATAGGAACCGTGTTTTGCCGTATTTGCCGAACGTGACTGTTTTGTAGGAATTTTTGTTCTCATTCCAGCTGAGTGTTCCTCTGTGTGCGTTTGTGTGTGTCGAATA